>NWUY0300008171.1:62717-76531 GCA_004151065.3 Larix sibirica
TTGGATGCGGATTTTAATTCCGCATCCAACCCATACCCACACTGCATACTTTTGAGGCACCCATGGCACGAAATATGAAAAATGTATTTTATGTATTAAAATACAGTTTATATTGAATTTTTCCTTTTTCATGTCGTGGGTACCTCAAAAGTATGCAACATGGGTGTGTGTTGGATGCAGAATTAAATTCTCCATCCAACGAGTGCCCATACTTAAGATTTGGGTAAAGCGATAAGGATATATGTAAAAAATATGATAAGAAAAAGTAGTTTTTATTTTCTCCTCCAACATTCATAACCCTTATTTATAATTTCCCTTTAAGAGATCCATTTTAGACCTCAAAACCCCCCTAATGACGAGTACTTATACTCTTAAGACTCCCTATGCTTACTCTACCAATGATACAAGCAAGCTAGAATTGAAACACTAACTTCTTTTTTCAATCCTTCACTCCCCATGTGGCAATAGCTAGATAATCAGACATAACCATAATCAACTTATTAAATACTTATTTCTTTAGTCATTGAAAAACAAACACTACGGTCAGGAATTTGCTGCTATGCTGCTCAACTTGTTTTATTTAAAAACCATACAACAACCTTTACCATCTAAGTTGAAGGTACACTTTATTTTAATATACGAAATCTCTTAATTGAGATTACAATGATAAGAGTCTATACAGTCTAGTCCCTAGAAGTTGTTCCGTAATAGCATGGTGTGGTGAATCAAAGGTTTGTGCCTCTAATGTTTAAAAGAGAAACACATATGCTTAAGCCACTTATAAATATTTAATGTAAGATAGGAAAGGACAATTATAGAAAAACATTATCAAATGAGGAAAAACAGAGACATGTTTAGGTGTTCAAAGAATATACGTGGAAAAGTACAGCCATGTTTTAAAGCAATAGAAAGGCTTAGTTCTCTCAAGGTTTTAAGGCCGACTACATCTTGCAATTCTACCTACACGTTACTACTATATATATTTTATAGGCTTTTAAGTTTGAAAAAGTTTTTATTTTTCTAAATTATTATTATTAGATTAAACAAATGGCGTACAAACTAATTGTCGATTTTGCTATTACTAAATGTTTATGTTTGCAAAGTTTACTTAAAAACCCAATACTTCATTAAATTAACACTATTTAGATGCATAATGTTTTGCTCATATGAATGTACCTTTGTAACTTGCTTTTAAATAAACTTCTCCGAACTTGTGGGGTGTTGTTTCTCTTAAATATATCTATCTTAATATTTTGTTTTAATGGTTTTTTTTTCCACTTCAAAGATTTTTATTTTTATGTTTTTTAATTATTTTAAGTAGTATTAACAATTATTAAAATGTGAATGTTGATAGGCTACAAGTTAAGTTTTACGAACTTCTTGTTATCCATGTGTCAGCTAGCTACCAGTTATCACACACACACTTTGAATGACGACTATAAAATAAATATTGAATGTACACTTATCTCATCTTCCTATAATCTAAGAAGAGGACCCTTTCTAATCCACCTCAAATTCTAAAATATAAACACCTATCGATGTAAAGATGAAAAATATTGATATATATTAATTATAAATAAAAACGAGAGTTGCCACAACTTTAATCCCTTCCTTTCAAATAATTTAGAAAGAGAAAAGTACATTGAATCTCATGGTTAAGAATGTTAAAAATTTGTAATTTATGGATCCAAAAAAATTATAAAGACAACACTAGTTCAACAATTAGTAAACATCCCTTGATTACATGTATCACATTGTCTTGATTTTTCTCAAGCAATACATATATAAAAACACTTGCTTAATTAGTTGGCCAAAAATTCCTTGAATATCTTGGCCCCTTGGAAATGCACAAAGTTTTCATATTTTTGCCCTTGCGTAATCAAGTTTTTTATGAGTTAGTCCACAATTCCTTTGATATATTTGATAAGGTAGATTTAAGGTTTTTGAAAGTATGAATTGGGCAACAATTTTTTATGTATTTGATGAAAGAATGTAACATATATGTTGTTGGGGAGTTAATAAAGCATTGAGCAAGAGAGAACGAGAGAGAAAAATGAATTGAAAGATTTGTCACAATTTAGGACAAGATTATGAAGAGAATATCAATTCGTGAAATTTGTGAATAGACAATCTATTTTCATTAAGTAATCTATATATAACCATAACCAAAAAATATTGAATACCATTCATAATTTAGAAGGTCCAGATATCAATGAGATATCAATGAAATTGAGGAAGCATGCCCTCACTTATGGGAAGTAGAAATGATAGCAAACAGTATCCAAGTGATGAAAACTCCCAAATAGAATGAGAGAGAGGATCTCATCAATTTTGAGAATTTGAAACAATTAGAGAATCCCAAGGGTGAGATGAATTACTATGAATAACAAAGGGCAATTGACCAATTTCGATAACAACTATCTCACCATTCTTTACAAAGACTTATAGGAACTTCAAACTCTTGTAGGTCTTATTTCTCATCATAAAATTAATGAGAGTTAATGGAAAATACTCAAATCAACAAAATTAGTAGTATTTTATAGAAACAAATAGAACACAATATTAACAAAGAAAAATTTGGTAATCTTGGCACCTTACTTCAATTAGGAGATGGTGTTACTCATTAGGTGAGGGGACTGTCATTGCTCTACCAATAGTTGAGACTCAAGAGAAAGGTGTTTTAGTGCATATTCTAACTATTGTGGACACATTTTCATTACTCTATGCATTCAATGAACACTCCAAACTTGCTATCAATGTCAGTATTTCCATTTTTAGAGTAGGATATCAAGAAATTTACACCTCGATAAATTTGATCCATGTTGGTGCTTGATAGATGTGGGTTTTAGATGGATTTATGCTAGTTTTAATTTTTTTAAGGGTTTTAAACAAGCAAAGAAGGGCACACACATGATATCTTACATATTCCATTATTTATACAATGTAGAATATTACAACAAATATTATAAGAATCAACATAATCTAGAAACCCTTAAAAAATTAAAACCGACAGAGATCCATCAAATTTCAAGTTGACATTTGTGTGCTTGAAAACTATTTGTTTGCGTCCCTAAAAATTGAATTTATTATAAAAGTCTGGTCCATCCTAATATTAGTAGTGAAAATGGTGCAATATGCTTGGATATTCTCCAAGATAATTGGAGTGCAACAATAATATTAAATTCAACCTTACTTTCTATGCCAGCCTTGATTTTGACACCAGAGCCTAATGATATTCAAGAGGTTGTCATAGCACAACAATACCTTAGAGACAATGAAGCATTTTTAAGCACTGCTTGCTATTGGACTCAAACTTTTTCCAAGGGTGAATATATTGGAATAACAAAACACAAGAAACAAAGGTTGGAAGATATTGGATTTCATGTGGATTTAGTGAGAACTATATTAAAAAACCGTCGTGGTGATGAAAACATGGCATCAGAGAAACTCTGTAGTGGATAATGTCACATTTTGTTTTCTATGGCCTTTAATTTCTCAAAAAAAATTATTTCATTAGTTTCAATTTATGAAAACTTCATTTCATTAGGGTTGACGTAAAAAACTGCAGTTTTGACTAGATTCGAGTGGATTCTTAATCTCAGAATAAGGTTTATTATTTTGAGCATACTATATACATTTTTTCAAAATAACCAATACTTAATGATTTGATTTGAATGGGCACACCATAGCTTTCTCCAAAAGTCCTCCATACCTCTATGGAACCTACAAAGTTTGTTTCTCCAAAAGTCCTCCATACCTCTATGGAACCTACAAAGTTTGTTTCTTCCACTATGCCCTATTCATCCAACCCTTACGTAACTAATATAACCAAAATATTAGACATTGATTGCAATACAGAAAACTCTTTATCCTTTTATTATGTAAACAAGTGAGTATGCCACAAAGTGTCTGCTAGATATAATAAAATAAGTTTTAGATTGAACATAGAGATTGAGAGAGAAAAGAGTGAATCATAAGAATAATTTTTCTAATATAATTTGTCATATCAAATAAGTAATTGTCTTCATAAAAACATTAAGATATAAACATATAGAATTTAGGATGCATATTTGGAATTTCCACATTAAAATCAAACCATGATATGGGAAGTGACAACAATTTTTCAAGTGAACAAAATTCAAGAATGACATGTGAAAGTTGTCAAATAGCACTTTTAGAATATTCCATATTAAATGTTTTTATTTTATTTTTTGTGTTTAAAATTTATTTTTAATTTTCAAAAGAATCAATTTAATATTTTGTACTCATATAAATGAACCATTTGTACTCATTTTAATTCCATCCTAAAAAATGGATGAGATTATGATGCCTTCCTTAGGGAAAATTCATGCAATTTGTGCTCATCTTAATGCCATTCAAGATGGGCGAGTGTGGTACAAGAATTTCAAGGCGTGATGGAAATCGAATAAGAATTTGAATCCAAAAGAGGGAGAGAATAAGGTCCCTCATTCAAGGCATCAATCAATGAAAAGGGATCATTGCATTAGCATATATTCCCCTTTCTAGAGTTCTTAGGGGAAAGGGGTCCTAGATGTATAATCATGGGGAGAATCTTAAAGAGAGCAATAGAATGAGGAGGAACATCACTCGTAAAAACCAAGGCCAATGAGAAGCATCTTTGAATAGAGGAGTGGTTTCTCAAGTCTGAGTAGTAGTAATTTAAGTAGAGGGAGTTCGACTCTAGGGACTTTTGGAGAAACTCTATCCACTAGACCAATGATGTTCATCTTGGGTTTTGTTGAGGGGGTGGGGTTTGAAATATACATGTCAAATATTACCACTAGATAATGGGAAAACCAAGAGGAAATAGGTGACCCTCTTGGTGATATCAAACAAATGAGGTTCATGATCTATGTTTAGAAATCCCCTCCATGAAAAGATCAGGGCATCTTTAATCTAGGTAAAGAAATAATGTGGCAAGGAAACCACTAAAGTCTTGGTAAAGACAATAAAATCTACCTTATATATTATAATAAATAGGGTATATGAATATAAAATGCTTCACTAAAGCTTTATAGAAATAAAACATATGAAGATAAAGTACTAAAATCTTTATGTTAATGTGAAACTCTTCTTAACCCTTGATTATGATTTCACATTCTTTAACTTATAAATATACATTATTGTTGTTTTTATTAGATGGATTGACTTAAATGATATAATCATTAAACTTTAGGAAAAAAATCATGCATTGCATTTATCACACTAACAACATAATTACATACAATAATACTTTTATGTTTTTTCCCAAAAATATAAGCTTCCTCAATGGTTAATTAATTAATAAGGATAATTTTTTTAATATATAATTTTAATAAAAATCTTGAGAATATTTATTTAATGAAAATATAACTTTAATAACAAACTTGATTATCCCTATTAGAGAGGCCTTGGAACTTACAATTATACCTCCCATTTATACATTTAGTTGGAATGGAATTGGCTTTTAATTTGGAAACATAAACATTACGTTGGTAGAGCATTGGTTTTTAATTTGGAAACATAAACATTACGTTGGTAGGCATTGGTTTTTAATTTGGAAACACCTTTTAACATTTTAATTAATACTATCATGTACAAAAGAGGACTCAATTATTTTATTTGTGTGAATAATATTAGCCATCCATTAAACCTTACAATAGGCATTCATGGCTAATAATTTACTTCATAAAAGTCAAATACCATGGCATAAAAAATACAATATTTCATCATAAGTTATTTGGCATAAAAAATATCATCATAAGTTATTTGATAAATGCAGAATACTTTATTTCATGAAAAATATTTAAACTAGCATCATCATAAAAAAGGAAAACATTAATCCATACATTTTAGGATGTTATTACCTAAAATATTATAGATGGGAAATTGATTTCCATAAAATAGGATTAAAAGGTATTATTCAATCATAATAATTTATTATAAGAATTTTTAAGGGGTTTTTATATTGTGAAAAATTAAGATTAATATGTTGTAAGTATTGGGGATGTAGGATATGAATTTTATAGGTATTGGGAGTATAAAAAATGGTATCTAGTAAAAACAAGGTTTTATAAATTGGAAAGATGTATTAAGAGGGGTCTTAACAAAATGATTTTGGTAAATATTTATCAATATCTAGTAAAATTAGGAATATTCTTTAATATTTTATGAACGAATTTACCATAACATAGTTTCATTGAGTAAAAACCTCGTATATAATATACTTTTATAAAAACCAAATACAAATGTTTCTTTTTGGTACATTAAAACTTTCAAATCAACACAACCATAACCATAAACAAATATGGTCCTTAATTCATACCTTCCTAAATAATCTCATTCTAGTATTATGAAAGAGTAATTTATTTTCATAAAAGAATATTCAAGATAACATTACATTATGAGAGGTTTTAGTGGGCTTGTTTATTTCACTTAGCAAGGGAAATGTTCTTTATGTGGATGACAAGCATATATCATGTTATCAAAATAATTTTCTCTATTATCCTTATAACATGAGATTTATTTGAGTATTTGGAATATTGATGTTTGTAAAATGACAATCTAGACCCAGGTCAACGTGGAAGTGACTCATTGTGAAAATCCATTCGAGATGAAGGTAATTCGCAATTCTAACCATCCCTCCACTGCCAATGAGCCGGAGGGTTCATAGCCCCAAGTGCTATAACTAGCAATTGCCCCAAAAGGTGCAAAAGCACATGGAAGAAAAAAAAAGGAAGTAGAGTGGATTTGATAAAGTGAAAATAGAAGATTAAAAATTATACATGTATCTTGTTAAACACCTCAATTGGTTACCAATCAGTTTTTATAAATAATAAAAAAATTGTGTTTTTTAATATTTGAATCAAATATACTTTACTTCCCTTTTTTCCCTTCCGTGTTCTTTTGCACCTTTTGTGGCAATTGCTAGTATATGTCACCCAACAAGTCGATTTTCTACCCTCAATAGATTTCATACTTGTGAGTAAATCATGAAACATGCTCCCAAGTTCAATAGTACAAAACCAAAGAAGTTTTTAGATTGTGTAGTTTCTTCCAAGAATAAAACAAATTTGAGAGCATTTGACTAATAAATGGTGGTAAATGAAAGGTTTCAATCTTCTTCAATAATAAACACTAATCTATCTATGGATTTTTATCTAAGGAACACCCACATATCTTTATTTCAGAAATCCAATATTTCCTCAAAAAAAAAGCTTTTCTTATAAAATAATAGATTTGAAAGAACTCACATAGAACATTACAAACGTTTTATGCCCTCTCTTTGATTGAGTATAGCAAGTTTCAGTACATTATTTTAAATCAACTGTAACAAGTAAAATAACTAAGGCAAGGCAAAATGCTAAATAATGCCCAAATTTAAGTATAAATTTCTTTAAAGATTAAATACATTAAGTTAAATGATCCTTCAAATTTAACATGAACTAATTAATTCATGGTGCCAAGCATTTCTCTGTAATTCTTTTTGTGTTTTCAATCAAATTTGAAATGTTTCATACACATTACACTCTTACAAACTCAATGTAATGCAAGAGAATGAAATTGCAGGGAATTATAGAGATGCAAGCAAAACATAGTCTACAACCATTGTTCACCTCCATCGAAGAAGGTAGAAGTCGTTGATGTAAAGAAGCATATATCCAATAGACTGCAAAGTGACATTATGCATCTCTGGGCAAGAGAGGAACGAGAGGTTGCTTTACAAGCTCATGATTGATCATGTCGAAAGTTTCTTCCTATAGTCTATACACCCCCACAATGGTAAAGCATACCAAGAATTATGGAACTATTCGTAGGCGTCCACAGGGTCTTTACATAAGCTTGAAAGAAAAGTATGTATGTTTCTATAATTTTCGGTGTAAATATATAAACTAATCCCAAAATTATTGTAAATATAAATTAATCCTAGAATTACTATTTGTATGTTAATTCAAATTAACTTGAATAACAATAAGCACTATAATATATGTTTTTTAATGAATAGAACAAGATTCAGAATTATCCATTTTTTTTAATAACAATAAGCACTATAATATATGTTTTTTTAATGAATAGTACAAGATTCAGAATTATTATAAAAAAATGATCACATCAAAGCAACCGATAGTTAAGAATATAGTTGTTGAATACCATTTTTTAATTGTTTTAATAGACATCTTCGCAAAGACAACATATTTCCAAAATGGTTTATTATACAAATATGCATATAATAATTAATTATCATCACATCATGATAAATTTCCAAAAAAAAATAAGGTGAATTTACATTACCAACAAGATGATGTTAATATGGAACGGGACACACCAATAGTAGCCATCAACTTTTCTATTTCTACTTGCAAACCTAATGAAAGTTACAAATCGCTTAAACATCCAACAATATAAACATATATTGTCTACACCAAGTTATGCAGATAATTCAAAGGTCTTCAATCACAAGTTTCACCTAACCAGTAAAGGCTCATGGAGAGCAATATGTGTTGCATTCAATTTGCAACCACATAAAGAAGTGAGATTTAAAAGCCTATTTGCATTATAGATAAAACAATATCCACTACCATTTATGGAATAAATAACACAATTACAAACCAGTGGTTAATGTGCTAAAAGCTACAAAAACAAATAGTTAAATTGTGTAGCATTGGGAACTCACTTCTCAACATCAAGAGGAGGAAAAGGATCAAATGTGTCATATTCCTTGTGTTAAGGATATTGAATGGTGTTTGTCATGCCATCCATTGATAATTCTTGAACCTCAGTCTATTAATGATCATTACCAATGATTCATTAGAATCTAAAGTTCAGTATATTATCCAAGGTGTAAAAATAAAACCATTCACCACAACAAACTAAGAAGGTAATAATAATACATAAAATATGAAATATAAAGGCCATCATTATCCAAGAAATATATATTTTAAATGCCATTAATGGCATACTACATAACAAATAACATTCTAGATCATGCTTCAAAGAAGATTTATGGAGAATTCTACAAAACATACAAAAAAAACAAAGAAATTCTAAAATTTGCAAGGAAAAACCATGCTTAGTTGTTGTTGATAATTCCCAAAGGTAGAGTATGCCCCATAACCATACATTGGTGGATCTTGAGATTAAACAAAACCATAAGCTTCATACCCTTATCTGTAACCATAATAAGCTCCATTCCACTAATTTGGATTTGCTTGAGGCTGAACCCAGCCTGCAGGCTAGTCCTACAAAAATGAAATGAGCAACAATTTGAGAAAATACATGGATCATGATAGGAACCTATTGAAAAAAGAAAACCAATATAATTTGGATCCAATGTGGATATGAATTAGCAACATTTCCAAATCCAACCAAGTTCAGAAGAATGGTATTTAAATCACTAATGCTCATAATCGTGGGGAAGACAAGAGAGGTTAGGAAAAAACATTAACTCAACTTTTAAAAGGGGATTTAAACAACAGACACTGCTTTAAGAAATATGATGTTAATTGTGCACAAAATCATGTTTATAAAACTATGAACTACAAATACAAATGAGGCGTGTAATTTCAAATATAATATGGAAAAAAATGTAAGTTGAAAATCTTAAGTTGATATAGAAAGTGATGAAACAAAACATGAGTTCTTACTACACCAATTCCAAGAAAATATTAGGATTTCCTTAGTCATCAAAATGTTGAGTGCAACCTACCAAACATCATGAAATGTATACCCTTCTATCTCCAAATTCTAATTAGCTAGATATCAGCATGCAATCAACTTCCAAAAGACACCAAAGAAGCATTCTTTGTTAACATGCTACCATCCAACAAATTCTTGAAGGGGAGAATTAGACAATTAGAGAAGATATAAGATGAAACCACATTAAGTTTTTTCCATAGCGCATTCATATAGTAGAAATGCAAAATGAAGGAGAGAATTGTAGTTGAACACAAACATATCACTAACCATTTATTGTAGTGGTTTTTTAGATCAACCAGAACTCACAACCATGATAGTTCTCTCCAAATAGCTACTTCTTCTTAAGCATATAAAATGTAAATTCCAGAGAAGCACCAATGCTCATATGTTTCAAAGCATCTCAAATAGAATACCAAATGATTTATTACCTAGCAATACCTAGGAAACTTAATGAGGATGATTTGAATAATGGAAGGGGAAAGAAACCACAATGGTTGACGGGCTTAATCAATAAACAATAATATTGTATATTATCAGAGAGAGACAATAGAAAGAGTGTTGCATCTAAACCACTAATTTAATCATCAACCTGGGGATTTATACAAACTTATGAGGGACCTGCACAATATATGAAACTACAAGGGAACTAACTATGCATGCTCGTGTGTAAATCTAACCTAATCAATCAAAATAGTGAAGTTGCATAACATAAGTAAATTGGCTATTACCAAATACATAAAACAAGACCTTATGTGGAAGGAATAAGTTCAGATGTGTGAATGCATGAAATAAACATTAACTAAATTCTTCATAAAAAATCTGGAAATATGTTTTACTATAATAACTCAGAACTACTACAATCTGCAAAAAAATTATAATGTGTAAACAAATCCTTTGTTCTACCGAAACGTATATAAATGCAAAAACTAACTTAACAAATGAGTTCCTACACTTCGCTTGAATGGGCCTCAATCCAAGGAAAGACAGGAACTCTATGAAACTCAAGTAAGTATGCGAATCAAATTACTTTTCATTAAAAGGTGGAGAATTGTAACAATAAACAGTTATGACTTTGTCTCAAGAAGTTGTGATTACATAGAATAATAATATCATACCAAAAATAGGTGTTGCTTTTCCAAGCCAGGCCATCTAGCTTAAATATTCATTATCTAATGTATGATATAAACATACCACTAGTTCTTCTTCCAGAGAATGTGCCATGGATGAGTGGAGTGCGTTAGCATAGTAAATGGTTATGCAAAAATAGTGCAATTGATGGCACTTGTTGAGTCACACTCAGTATTTGGGGACTAGACCTCAATATGATGTGGTGTTGGAGTTTGTTGAACACTAGTGTCTGCATCCAAGTAATTGTAGTTATACGTGATGCTTTTCTTGATCTGTGCATTGGGACACAAATAACTACTTCAAAAACTAGAACTTATTCTGATCAATTTGAACTTCGCTAAAAGTTGGAGCTAAGAGTGAACTGTTGTGATCATCTCTTCCTTTGAACAAAACTGGGCTTGATATCTTTCGATGCCAAAATGTGTCAGTCAAATCCTATGTCAAAAAGGCATTGCTGGAAATCAACCCATCAGTATCATATATGCATCTTATTTAGGAAAAAGGAAGACTACACCATCTAAATAGATAAACTGAAACCTTTCTATAATTCTAACTAGGATGTACACATTATTCATCAACTTGTTATCATAGTGGTTCTCCTTTAGGTCCCGAATGATAGATAAAAGAAGGAATTAGATGCATTTTATTATCGAATGTTGGGATCCATCAATGGTAAACATAGTGCAATTTACAAAATAACCATATGAATGGAGAAAGTACAAACAAACAGATAGAATTTTGTAGTATTTCAAAAGAAGCAAGATCTATAAGCAAAGTCAGAAAAGTTAGCAAAACCATCATAAAAGAAGACAATACTAAATGATAGCCTAGTTTCCTCAGTAAGACATCTAACATCCAAATAGCTCAAACTGCCCCATAGAAATTGCATTTCATTAATATTTGAAGCATACCTTTAAGAGTCTAATATTGTTGATAACCCATGAACTTCTTCAGAGTAGTTGCATTAATGCACATAGGTCTCATACAACAATCCACACCATTAATTTCAGCGATGGCATGATTTCTCTCATTTTCATCAGCAAATGTAACAAATCCATAACCTTTTGAATGGCCTATGTTGGGTTTTTTATAACCTTTGCACCTCTCATGGATGGGTATTGAATTCGAAAAGTCTATTGTAATAGATAATCTATGACATATGGAGTCAAATCTCCTACAAATATAGAATTCTCTAGTCCTATTAGAAGGTGTCTTTCTCCTAAACCAAAATAGGCCCAATTTAATCTAAATCGCTTGATATATGATGGGAATCTATGTGCCATTGTATGTTTGAAGAACCCTCTTAGCTACTGTATCCTGAAATAAAGATTAGTAAATATTAAAAATGTTTAGCAGACTTATAATAATGTTATAAAAAGCTTTGCACTACAAAAATGATTACTTTCGAGAAGTGTAAATTACCCACTTCTTTGAAAAAAATAGTTGTTATCAAGTTGTTAGTACAAGGAAAGTCCCAAAACATTTCACTAGAAAGAAAAAAGAGAATCCTACACTACACCAAACTTTGGGATTGAATATGTCTAGGGTGATAACTTCATATCATTTGGATACAAAAAATCAGATTGGGCAAGTTGCATTGATGAAAGAAAATATACCATAGATTACTCATTTGGAATGGGATCAAAGTTTTAATCTCCTGGATGAGTGAGAAGTAACCAACAATTTTCTTTGTTTTGTTTAAGAAAGAGGATTCCAGTTGTGCAAAAAAATCTATTTCTAAAATTATGACTTACAAATCTAGATGAGGCGGGTAATTTCAAATATAGTTTAGACAAGATTGTAATTTGAAAATAGTAAGTTGATATATAAAGAGATGAAACAAAACATGATTTCTTACTACACCAATTTGAGGAAAATATCAAGCTTTCCTTTGTAATCAAAATGTTGAATGCAACCTACCCAACATCATGAAATGTATACCCTTGTATCTCCAACATTTAATCAACTATACATCACCATACAATCAACTTCTGACAGACACCAAGAAACATTCTTTGTTAACAGACCAACAAAAACCATCCAACAAATTCTTGAAGGCGAGAGTTAGACAATTAGATAAGATATAAAGTGAAACCACATTAAGTCTATTCCATAGTGCATTTGTATAGTAGAAATTCAAAATGAAGGAGAGCATTGTAGTTAAACACAAACAAATCACTAATCATTGGTTGTAGTGGTTTTGTAAATCAATTGAAGCAACCATGGTACTTCTCTCCAAATAGCTACTTTTGCTTAAGCATATAAAATATAAATTCCAAATAAGCACCAATGGCCACATGTTTGAAATAATTTCAAACATAATACCAAATGATTTATTACCCAGCAAAACCAAGGAAGCTCACTGGGGATGATTTGAATAAGGGAAAGAGAAAGAAACCACAATGCTAAACACAGTGCAATCTAGAAAATAACCATATAATTGGAGGAAGTACGAACATACAACTAGAATACTGTAATATTTCCGAAGAAACATGATCCACAAACAAAGTCATAAAAGTTAGCAAAACCATCATAAAAGAAGATAATACTAAATGATATCTCAGATTCATCAATATCACATCTAACATCCAAATAGTTCAAACTGGACCATAGAAAATGCACTTCATTAATATTTGCAACATACCTTTAAGAGTGTATTGTTGTTGATAACCCGCACACTTCTTCAGAGTAGCTACACTAATGCACATAGGTCGCATACAACAATACACACCATTCATTTAAGGCACGACACGATTTCTCTCATTTTCATAAGCAAATGTCACAAATCCATAACTATTTCACTAGTAGAAAAATGGGTAATCAGTGACCATGCGACCAAAAAAGTTGGTCACCAAGGGTAATTAACGACTAAACCACCAAAAACATTAGTCACTGCAATGTTTTTCAGTGAAATACTACCAAATTTGGACAATTTTAGGTGATCACAACTAAACATGACTAAAATAAATGATTAATTTAGTCATGGGATC
>NWUY0300008172.1:0-10743 GCA_004151065.3 Larix sibirica
TGTATATTCATCAAGATTACAAGGATGGGTATTTATATTGCTTCAGGATAATCAGACATTAAATGCTATTTGACCCTTCGCTACAAAATTATCTCTGTAGAAATAAATGCTCGGTTACAAGCTGAAAAAATGAGGACTGCGTTGGCCCTTCAGAAATATAGTCGATGAATGCGATTGCTGGCATCGATTATTCATGTTCTGTAGCTTCAAAATACATTAATGATAGTGGCTCTTCACAATTTAATAACCTGAGCCAAGGCGGTGACTACCTCTTCAAATAATTAGCGGTTACAAATCTGGGCAGTGTTTCCTTTTAGAAATTTCAGCGGCCATCTATTAAGCGATGGAGTAATTAACCGCTTCCAACAGTTCATGGGTATCCCAAACCAACTGACCAAGAATCCCATCAATCCTAGAAAAATGTAGAAAGGATTAGTTGAGAGATAACATAAATAAATATGCAAAAACACTATATCTCATCCAATGGGATTTAAATGAGAGCATTTTTCCCAATATTTTTAGCAGCACCATTTTCATAGACGGCTTGGGATATCTTAGAGATTGATTATCAAGGTAAAGATAATTAAGCCATAAATTTTGAGAAATTGACCAGTTCAAGACTCAAGTCACAAATATTGTAAATAAATTAAGAATGAATGATGAAGAACTTTTAATTTAGAAAGTGGTCGAAAAAGTTCTCAAAATCTTATTTAAGAAATTTGATGTTGTTGTAGTGCTATAGAAGAATCTAGAGACTTGAGTTAGCTATCAATTAATGAGATAATGGGATCTTTGTTGTCTTACAATTCCAAATGATAATTACTCTTTTGAAAATGCATTCAAATCTCGGGTTTCTTTATCAAGAGGTAGAGATAGATCAAAGTCAATAGGTAAAGATGAAAAGGAAGACTACAAACAATACATCAGAACCCTCATAGTTCAAAGGAGAGCAGCTGGACGACTTGGCAACAAAACCCTAAGTATGATGAGAAATTTGGGCATTGTGCTGGAGAGTGTCAGAAGAAACAAGAATATGCTAGTAATAAATTTGAAAACATAACTGAGGAGTCTCTAAGTAAATCAAATTCCGTTCTTATCACTTGTAATGTAGTTCATGAAAGTCAAAAGATGTATGGTTTTTGGAAAACAGATGCAACAATCATATGATTGGAAACACTGAGTTATTTATAAGCTTAGTTTGTTCTATTCAATCTAAAGTAAATAATGTTAACCATAATAAAGTTAAATTTAATGGAAAACACCTGGTGCCTGATTGAGATCATACAAAGATTTCCTCAATCCTCAAACAAGAGATGGGTCCTGGATAAACCCCTGTGGCTTTTTCATGTAGATTTCCTCCTCAATATCCCCATGAATAAATGCACTCTTCACATCCATGTGATGAACCTCCCAATGTTGAGTTGCAGCAAGGGTGAGCATAAGATGAATTGAATCCATCTTTGCTACTGGTACAAAGGTATCATTCTAGTCTCTTCCCTATACATGTGAAAATCCTTTTGCTACAAGTCGTGCTTTGTACTTACTCACAAGTCCATTTGTTGCCCTCTTTGTTCAATAAATCCATTTACATCAAAATTTTTTCCTACCTAGAGGTAAGGGAACGAGCTCCCAAGTTTGGTTCTTTCTCAAGTGACTGATACTCCTCATCCATGGTAGCGTCCCAATATAGGTTTCATTTAACTTCTGTATAAGTTTGTGGATCTGTAGCAATTTGAAGTAGATAATGTTATTCACAATAAAGTTATATTTAATGGAAAAGGTGTTGTCACTTTGTTTGAAAAAAATGTTGAAAATAAAATCGTTGGAGATGTTTAATTTGATCCATGTTTGAAATGTAATTAGTTAAATACTAGATAGTTAATGAAAATAAATATGAAGTAATTTTTAATAATGATGTTTGTAATTTTTTGAATAAACCTCTTAGAAATAAATTGATAACAAGAGTGAAAATAACCACTAACAAAATGTTTCCATTTACAAGTTGAAGTTAGAACTTCATAATTCAATTAATACCTACAAACATAAGAGTTTGTATTAGTCTTCTCTCTAGCATTTAAGGTATAGACATTTGCATTTTTGTGAATTGGACCTATTGTAGAAGAAAGAGATGGTGAGAGGGTTGTCATCTATAGAGCAATCAATGAGCTCATGTAAGAGATGCATATTACAAAAACAACATAGGAGACATCCACAACAAGTGCCTTGAACCTTTGGAAATCATGCATACATATTTACGTGGGCCAAGTCTCTCTCATTAGTTGGAAATAATACTTCTTTACATTTATTGATTACAGTCGAAAGGCATGTGCATATTTACTAAAACAATAATCAGAAATCTTTCAAGTCTTCAAGAATTTCAAAACTATGGTTGAAAACTAAGAGTGGTAAATGCAAGTGTTGAAATCAAGTGGATCTGATAGAGGTGGTGAGTACAAATCAAATGACTTCATGGAATTTTGTAGACATCATGGGATAGAGGGGTAGTTTATTGCATTTTATACACCATAGTAGAATGGTGTGAATGAAATTTTGTAGACATCATGGGATAGAGGGGTATTTTATTGCATTTTATACACCATAGTAGAATGGTGTGAATGAAAGGAAGAATAGAACCATCATGAATATGGCGCAAAGCATGTTTAAGGAAAAACAGTTACCAACCAATTGTTTGGGAAAATAAAGTGTATGTTCAATTTATATTATGAACAAGTGTCTTACTAAAAGTGTGAACAACATAATTCCTCAAGAGGCATGGAGTGGTAAGAGATGCAACATATCACTTTTGATAATATTTGTGTGTGTTATATATGCATATGCACCTAAAGAAACAAGAAGGAAATGTGACGACTAAAGTAAAAAATGCATATTTAATGGATATATTGAAGAGTCTAAAGCTTATAGATTATACAATCCCAAGGCTCAATATAAGTAGATGTGTAGAGTTTAAGGAGGTAATCATGGGATGGATTTGTAGCAGGAGGAGGTGTATTATCTCAAGATGAAGATGATGGAGAAGAGCATTTTGTACAAAGTGAACATGCAATTCTGCAAGCACATGTACCTACAAGAAGCACTCTTTGAAGACAATCAATTGCAGTGAATTCACATCAATTTATAAAAAAAATAAATCTTGTGCAAGGTGAACTATTGGGATCTGGAGGTCAATGTCCACCAAGTTCATAAGTAAGTAGCGATTTTCATCGAACTCTAGCAATACTAAGATCTAGTATTGGAGGGCAAAAAACTAGAAGTTTGACGGAGATTTATCAACAAAATGATGATGAATTAGATTTAAATTCAAACTTTGCATTGTTTGTGTATCATACTGTTAATTTTAAAGAATAAAATAAAGATGAAGTATGGATAAAAGCAATGGATAATGAAATAAATGTATTCGGAAGAAATGACACTTGGGAGCTAGTAGATTTACATGAGGGAAAGAATTGCATAAGTATCAAATGGATATACACAATTAAATGGAATGCTCATGGATAAGTTGAAAAGTACATGGTTAGACTTGTAGCTAGGGTTTTAGTCAACAACCTAGTATAAACAAGAATTTTTCCCCAATTACAAGACTTAACCTAATAAGAGTTGTTTTAGGCATTGCAACAACAAATAAATGGAAAGCCTATAGATCTTAAATCAACATTACTAAACAGAGTTTTGGAAGTTGAAGTTTATGTAAAACATCCTCTTGGTTATGAGGTAAGAGAACATTAAGGTAAAGTTTACATATTAAAGAAGGATTTGCATGGGATGAAGAAAGAACCTATATTTGATCCAATATAATTGATACTTATCTAATTGGTAACGGGTTCAACAAAAGTAGTAGTGAACCTACTTTGTACATGAAGGTAAATTAACACAGTAAAATTTTGATTGTTTGTTTATTTATTGATGTTTTACATTTTGATGGAAATATGTCCCTAGATGCATTTAAAATAGCAATGAAAACATAATTTGAGATGACATATTTGAGTTTGATGAAATTTTTTCTTGGCATTGAAGTTACACTCTCTAACAATTGAATTTTTTTTTGTCAATCTAATTATGCCTAGGATATATTAAAAAGATCTAGGACGTTGAATTGTAGACAAATAGAAACATTGATTGCAATATGTACAAAACTTAGTAAAGAAGATAAGGGTTCAAAAGTTGATCCAACATTATATAAAAGATTGGTTCTAAGTGTAATGTATTTGATAAATACCAAACCAGATATCATGTATGTATTGAGTTTAATTTCAAGGTTTATGAAGTCATATCATGTATGTAATGAGTTTAATTTCAAGGTTTATGGAGTCTTGAACGAAGAATTCTCATTGGCAGGTTGGAAGAATATTTTTAAGATATATTGTAAAGACAATAGATTATGAAATTCTGTGTTTAACAATTTCATATTTCATTGTATGGATACACAAATAGTGATTTTGCAGGTAGCAGAGATGAAGAATACAATATCAGGGTATGTGATTAATTTTGGATCAAGTGTGGCATCATGGGCATTGAAGAAGAATCCTATAGTGATGATTTTGTTAGTTGAGGCAAAGTGTCTGCAAAGGATGCTTATTTTGAACTTTCAAATTATCTTTCAAAATTTTCTTCTAAATGGTGGTACAGTAGAATTTGGAAGTGGCATATGCCATTGAAACTCAAATGTTTCTTTTGGATTTCTTGTGAGAATTGCATTCTTACTTGGACAACCTTAGTTGAAGGGGTTGGTCTAGACCAAACATATGTGTTATGTGTAAGCAATATTGTGAGACTGTGAATCATATTTTTGTGTATTGCAATTATAGCGAAAAGGTGTGGTAGGATGTCATTACAGATCTTGGACTCAAATAGGGTTGGGGAACTCATTCTGTGGAAGGAAATTTTGAATAGTGGATTAGGAATTTTCGTGCTCATAAAATGCTTCCTATTTTCATTTGTTGGGACATATGGAAATCCAAATTTTTTTATATTTTTGAAGATAAATCAATGAATGTTTCTTCTATCCGTGTGAGAATTATGAGCACGTATAAAGAATATGTTTATGTTGATATTAGAAACAATCCCAAACATGTTACTAATCCTCCAGTTTTGAAGTATGCTACAAGTTTCTTTGATGGGGTTGCTTAGAGCGGCATCTGTGGTGTAGGGTAAATCTAAAAATTAATGAAGAAGATCAATTTAAGTTGTAGATGAATTTTGGGATTGGTTCAAACACCAAAGTTGAGTTATTGGATTTGTGGTATTTACTCAAATTTGCATCTACAGTGGGCATTG
Source organism: Larix sibirica (assembly GCA_004151065.3). Classification (NCBI taxonomy): domain Eukaryota; kingdom Viridiplantae; phylum Streptophyta; class Pinopsida; order Pinales; family Pinaceae; genus Larix; species Larix sibirica. The sequence goes on from NWUY0300008172.1 coordinate 5,293, forward strand.
ATTCATTATAGGTTTGGGGTGACTCTTTAGTTATTGTCAACTATGCTAAGAAGCTATATTATCTACAAGTCCTCTCACTAGATCATTGTTGCTCGAGGGTTAATGGACTTAAGGATTCTTTTGCTTATACTTCTTTTGACCACGTCTTTAGAGAACATAATGATGTTGCAGATAGACTATTCAAAGGTGCTCTTGGGGAAGCTGAAGGTTTTCTTTTTATTGAAGAATATGTGGAAGACTGCCTCACTTTTAAAGATATATCATTTTTTTATGAATTAGGTGGACAATACTCTCATGTATGTTGACAATTTTATTATTTTGCAAAGCTTTTGTATGATAGAGAGATGGAGGGACACTTTAATAGTCCTTTGTGGTGACTAGTAAGAGAAACCAAAAGATGTGGATGAATATATACTTTTTGATTCTCATAAATAACAAGAGACATTTTTTCTGCTTGAAAAAAAAATATAAAAAAAATGTAAAAATAAATATTACTTATTAAAAAAATTTATATATATATATAAGTATTGCATATATTATTTTATCTATAAAAAAACATGCTAAAAACAAATGTTACTTATTTATAACAAAATTACATTTTCATTATTTCACTAGTTTTATGTTTTTCTTAGAACATTATTTTACTATAAAGCCAATAAAAATTCAATCATGAAACTTGTGAAAAATTATTCTTATCTTAATACTCCCATAGCAATGAACCATTGGTAAGAACCGCAACCTAGGGGCATCTAAGCCATCATGGATTGGGCCACACCCACTCTTATGATGACTGGATTTTTGGGTGTCTCCTCCCAACTAGCTCACCCCTAAAGAAAATTGAACTCGCAGACGAGATCCACACCTTAACCAATGAGCTAGCCAGAATAGACATTTCTGATCTTAATACTTAAGCTCATAAAACATTATTCTTATTTTGAAATTAAAACTCATTAAAATACTTGATTATTTTAACAGGTCGTAGATTAGATTACACAGTTCTTCATTAATCGATCAAATTAGAACATCATATCTTTATCCCTAAAGCTTCACATGCACTTCACAGCTTCAACCCGTGACTCTTCGAATTCCTTTTGAAAAGTGAAAATACGTTACGTATTCATCTATAATTCCCTGTAAATCAATCAAATTACAATACATCATTATCTGTACCCTATAGCTTCACATGCACTTCACAAGTTTCAAACCCGTGACCGTTTGAATTCCTTTTAAAACAGTGGACATACGTTACGCAATCATGCCAAATAGAGAAGATATTTTTTAATGGACATCAACGTTACAAACTATCTATTAATGGCATATACTAACGGTATATACATATACTTCACTGGCATATCCTTGTAGTTCCGTTGCACATCAATACTCTTAATGGCGTGTAATGGGGGAGGGGGTTTTAGTGCTGAGAGCGACACGAAGGGAGATTGATTGACGAGGGCGTTTATGGTGGTTTAAGGAAACATCTGGGCATGAAGGTTGGAGGGGAACGGATGCACATGCTACCCTCAATTTCGTTACAAATCTGAATCTGATTGAGTATTTGTAATTGGCTTATGGTAAGAGCAATCTGTCTCCCTGGCAGGTTTTTACAGAAAAAGACAAGTTGAGGGTCTATCAAAATCTCCACTAAAGAAGATCAGGGCCTGAAAGAGGACTATAATATAATGATATTGGAGCAGAGCTCTCATGAGAACTGGGCTCCTTGGAATTAAGGGGAAGACTAGCATGAAAAATATTGAGCCAGAAAACTAAGAATTGGCTCAAGTTCAGAAAAATAACTTAATTTAGCTCAGTAGAGCCAAATAGTGTGAAGAAGCTAAATAGAGCCAAAAAGCTTAGATTTTTAGAAGTGGAACTTGAAGAGAGCTCTTGGGTAGCCATGGATGGCATTAATTCTGTGTTGGGCAGGCCCAAAACAATGGAGCAATATCATATTCACAAGCTCTTTGGGCTAGAGCAATCAGGAAGCATTGAGGATCATTGTGAGACGATTGAAGAGTTTAGTGAGGAGGATATATGGGGCGGTGTTAATTATGGTGCCCAGACCAAGCAGGCTGGCTTACAGGAAAATGGGTGTAATGTTGTTGCTGAGTGCAGATCAATGGGAATTATGGAAGGGAATGGTAATGATAGAAGGAGTTCAGCGAAGATTGTCAAGAAGGAACCTTGTCATGAAGAAAATATTGAGAGGAGAATGAGATATCAGTCTTCTGCACCTATGAATATTCCCAACTGGTCTCAGATGGTATGGAAGTTGAAGAAGGATGATAATTTTGGTAGTCATGGGATAGTTGACGATGATTATGAAGATAGGGATTTTGATAGGATCCCACCCCATGAGCTCATTGCCAGGCAGCTTGGCCGGAACGAGATAGCTTCGTTCTCGGTATATGAAGGCGTTGGGAGGACTCTCAAAGGCAGAGATCTCAGGCAGGTTCGAAATGCAATCTGGACGAGGACTGGTTTTCTTGAATGAAATCCAATAGGACTTCCAGGGCCGTGTATTTCAATTTCGGATACTGATACTAATTCCAGGTTCGTAGGTGTTAGCATTATGAGTCAGTATGCAATTGAAAACAATAAAAGCTTCATTTTACACAATGCTTCTGTTGGAGTTCTACTCTTGAGGTTTGAAAATCTAAATGTGAACGGCATATTGATAACAGAAATTCATCGCCAATGTTATAAAAAACTGTTTTTTTATAACAGACCAGAAATTCATCGCCAACGTTATAAAAAACCGTTTTTTTTTTATAACAGACGTACAATTCAGCAACTAAGTGTTTAATATTTCTAAACAAGCTGTTTGAAAATTTTCATCAATTTACAAACTGCTTTCTTTTATCTTCTCTTATTTTGCAATTTCGTCCATAATCCATGTTAAGGATCAACACAATGTTTTCGTCCATAATCCATATTAAGGATCAACACAATGTGATGTATAAATCTTTGAATGTTTAAGATTATGCATAAATCTCTAATTTTTCAAATATTTTCTTTGTCCAATTTATTTTGAATTTGAGGCCTCTTAAATACTTGATTGTAAGAGTATTTTGTTTGTTGCAAAATTTCATTTACCTGAAACCTATTTTTACATCGCTCTATCGATAGAAAAATTTGCATAAAACCTAAAAAAACATAAAAGTATCAGCCTGCATTCAATACATAAAATAATAGTTGGCAATATGAATGACCCAGGAAAGTTATCGCCAATGTTATAAAATATAGGTTTTCTAAGCTGAGTTTGGTAGGAGTTAGGGATTAATTTATTTTATGCATGTTTTATTAGAATTTGATTTTGTTGGATGTGTGTATATTGGTTTTTTATTAATAAAAATTTATTGCAAGGTTAAAATTGTTTTTATATCACATATTTCAAGGCAACTAGAAAAATTAAGGTGGGATGGACTTTCAAAAAGGACATGCAATTAGGTTCCAAATGGAAAATAGATCCAAACTCCAATGCACATTAACTTGTTAGTACACTTGGTTTTAATACATTTACCAGGGGAATGCTCCCAACTAGAATAAGTCAAATGTCTATATGGGTGACGGTTGGTGATAGTGACTATAACCAACACTCCCCCTTAATTACTGTTGATGTTTGGGAAAGTTGTGGGTAGACATCCTCTTGGATGTAGTCATGGTGCTTGGATTGATGGGTCATGGTGGTTTGACCTATGGAGGATGATGATGGTTCAGTCATTGGTATATGTGAGGCCCTTGGATGTATCCTTTCTTGGTCATGGTGCTTGGTCAAGTGGTAGAAGGCTTTGAAGCTTGCAGATCTACTCCCTAGTTCTGGAAGGCCCTGGTAAAGTCCTTCTTATCATGGTACTTGATCAAGTGGTATAGGACTTGGGTTTCCCATCACATGCCTACCTGGATCTAGTATTCCTTGTCATAATATAGTGGATTTGACTTACCCATTCTTAGGAATTATCTACCCCTATTGTAATGGTCAAGTCTACTCCAGTGTGGTGCACACACACTAGTTCTCTTCTGACGTGGATGGATTTGCATGTGAAGCAATCTCATGGAAATCCTTCTTGGGATATGAAGAGTAAGTTTATAAATCATGTTACATACGTAAATGATAATTAAATAATAGTTGAGGGCAAGGGTTAAATTAGACAGGAACCCTTACCCATTAGTCAATTTTTTTATGACAGTTTTGTTTTAGAAGTTTCCCTATTTTTAACGTTTAAAAACTATTTTTACCCTTCAATTAAAATTTGTAGTTTGAGCAATTACATTGAAACAGGGGTCGAAACTTTGAGTAGTAATAGGGGTCGAAATTATGAATTTGGAGTAGCAAGGTTTTGAATAAAAATGTGAATAACTTTGATGTAGCATAGATCTAATGCGAATGAAAGATTCCATGCATTTTTTTGTGTGAATGCACTCATCCTTCTGGAATATTGGTGAGAATTCTATTATTTCCTTCTCTCTACAAGCATGGGTTAATGTATAAAAATGTTTGGTGAAATTACTGAATGGAATGTGTTAAATAATTAATCCTGAGTCAGAAGTACTATTAAGAATGAGAGTGGATGGAACTAAGCAATGATCGAGTGTATAATAAATTATTGAATGGAATGTAGATTTGATCATCCATAGGTTCTTTTAATCTAGTGGTAGCGGAATATTAGGAGACGAAAATTGTCAATGGTTAACTCCCCTCTTGCATCCCAATACCACTTTTGTTAACAGTTTTGACGTGGCACTATATGAGAACCATCGAGACATGAAGGTGGGTTTGTAAAACCACTACCTTCAACTCCCAATACCACCTATGTGTTTAACCCTTGTGGGTTGGAAAACCACTGCCTTCAACTCCTAATACCACCTTTGTTTAACCCTCGGTCATAGGTTTTGGTCACCTGGCAGCATAGTTATATACCAGAGTTTGACCCCACATGTGGCTAAACCATTGGTTTTTTGTTAAGCGAATAAAGAAACTATGGATTGCTCCACCATACACACAATATGTAAAAATGACACACTTACAGTCTCTAAATGCCAAAAATCGTGGTTCTATTTCTACTAGAAATCAAAGGGCGCTACATTCTATTGAAAAAAAAATTACAGGCTCAAATCGTAACCCTATCATTTGCATATAATAAGGCTTTGAATGAATGTTTGAATAGGGTGTAACGATCCATCACAAGGTAATCGAGTTCAAGCTTACCCCATCCCCAAACACAATGTAGTCATGCCTCGCCGCTACAAGGATTTCCCCAATTCGATTAAGGAAATCCACGAGTTTGATTTNGTGGTGACTTCCAAGTGGATCTAAAAGATGAAGCATACAAAAAATGGTAGCATCGAGAAACACAAAGCAAGGTTCATGTCCCGAAGATTCTCTCATAAAAAGGGAGTGGACTACGAGGAGACATTTGCAACAATGGCCAAGTACACTACTATTAGTACTAT
>NWUY0300008176.1:6286-19118 GCA_004151065.3 Larix sibirica
AATGATGATGATAGAAGTGTTTATCCTTTCTTTTGTTTGATTTACTTTAATTTTGACTAAAGCAATATAATGCATGGTATTAGCATGTAATTGTGAACTATAGAGGATTGAAAGTCAAGTTCCAATGTTGCCCTGTTTTGAAGATCAAGTCATGAATCAAAGTCGAGTTCCACTTTTTGCATGATTGATGTCAAAGCTCCAGTTATGATAAAGCCACATTTGAAGTCCACTACTAGAGTTTAACTAGTACCAAAATTTTCATAGATTAAAAAGGGAATTTACAACCGATGAAGGGAAATTACATTAGCCACCGATACATTTTGAGATCCTGACTAACTACTAGTTATCTCCAACATTTCAAGAATGAAGGCTCAACAGTGATCAAGTTTTATACTTAAGTTAATTTTTGTATTAGGTTTTAGATCATTTATTTCCTGTAATAAATAGATCTTTGGGCACTTAGATGAGGGGGCAACTCTAAAGTATTTTAAAAACAATCAAATACAACATTTTTGTTACAGGTTTTACCTTATTATATATTTACGAAGTTATGAATATTTAATCAATATAATGACAATTTCAAGTTCCTTGCATTTTGTGTGTGCTTAGTTTCTTTCACTCATGTGTTTCTCTGGGGAAGGAACCTCTCATCTCAATAACATGAGTTCTTGATTAGTTAAAATAATTTAGATAATTAATGTTCATGCTCGGTTATATTTCAGTTATTTAGATTCAACCATAAATTTTGTTTCACTTTTTGTAGTGTAGATCAGAGGTTGTTGTAGTAATGTTCATTCATTACTGTAGTTTTCTGTAGAATTGTTTTTCCTGCAAAATAAACCAATTTCATAGATTGCCATGCGTTTCCTAGTATCCAGTTCTTCAAGTTAGGGTAGTTAGACCAATTTATATGTTTTCATATATTTGATTTAGTTATATTTAATTTTCTTTCTCTCATAGATTCACTTCATTTAAATTAAGTTTAAATGCTTTCATAGAGTTTCTTTATTTCATCCAGTTTGTAGTAGTTAGTTTGTTGATATCTTCCAGAATAGTTATTTGCTTTTAAATTAAATAGTTCTGCTATCTGCTATGTAGTTAAAAAATTCCGTAAATTATTCCTTCAATTAGTTATTTTGATAGATGCTCTTTCAATTGTTTCAAGTAGCAACTTTCGATTAATTTACAGAGTTGAGAATAGTAGTTGCATGGTAGTTTTGTTTGTAAAGCATCTTTCCCTGTATTATTTGGATTTAGTCTAGTCACATCATGATCACATCAGGACTCCATTTTCAAGTAAAGATCAGTCCACTTCCATAGTAGAATAGATGCTCTTTACAGTTGCACTACAGTTACAGTACCTCTTAAGTTTTTATGATCCCATACTCACAAAGTAAACTAGGAATCATGTTTTGTTGACCATTGAATTGGTTACCATATCAAAGATCCACCATATCTAGTTAGCCTCTAAAATTCCACCAATGAACAAAATATTTGTGTTGAGGTCAACACACTACAGTTCTGGGGGGAGTTCATGAAATCATAAGGCACGATCGAATGACCAACAAAGTAATGATTAAGGAATGATGCATGATTAAGGGTGCTATAAAAGGGCATGAAGGGCATCAATTTAAATCTACAAAAAATCATGTCTCATCAACGAAATTATGGGGGCTTGTTAGTTCAAAGGCAGCAACCACCATCCAAATCAATTATCAATAACATAGAATGTGCGAAGACCGTTATGGTGTGTGAGGGGAAGGTCATTAAAAACAAGGAAGTTGGTAATCTCATAATAGTTGATGTGTCCAATATTTGGAAAGCGAAGATAACAAGAGGTTAAGGTCAATTGCAGAAGTTCCATTATTTGGAAAGCGAACCCAAAAGGAGGTTAAGGTGAATTGTAGAAAAAAGTTATAGGTAAGGTTTCAATATATAGATAAATTGTATCAGTCCTTGAGAATTTCGAATCCTCCCCTTGTTTTTTTCTCCACTTGGAATTATAAGTCTGTGCATCAATCTTGTATTTCATTAAAACCACGGTTACTGTTGGGGAAGAGAGGATGACAACAGGGTTCAAACGAAGTGAACCCACATATACAACTGAGATTTATAAAAGTCCAAAGATTTTGGATATATTTAGAAATACCGAGTGGATGACCTATTTTGTTGAGTTGGATGGTTATGACCTAGAAGCTGTCATTGAATTTGCTAAGAATTTGAAGCAACTAATTGATAAGGAATTTGTTACTAGGGTTAAGGGATTGAGGATTCCCCTTGATGAAGCTCAAATGGTAAGGTATATTGGGATTCCTCTAGGACAACCATGGAGTAAATATGAGAAGGAACCCACAAATATTGCCAAGAAGGAGTTCTTTAAAGAAGGAGAGGTGTATGAGGAATATAGGAATGGAGTAAAAAGAGAAACTATGCCAAGTCCCTCGAAATAGGTAGCAACTCAAGTTTTGAAATACATCACTTGCACCGAACGGTTGAATCAAATTCATGTGTTTCATTTTATATTACTAACTTTGTTAAGGTACAAATCCCATTTAAAGGAAGAGGAAAATATTAGCATTCCCTAATTCTTGTTGTATTCCTTGTGGGAAATGTATGAGAGGGTAAGGCAGGGAAAAACTAATTCACCACCATTGTCTCATTAAATTAATCATTAAGACGGAGCTATAGGACAGATTCCTAAATTGACCTGGGAAGATTTCATTAAGATTTCACCAGAGGATGTTCAATTAATGAGAACTCGATGGGTCAGCACCAGTGTCCACCTCGATGTGGTAGAACAAAAGAAAAGAAGTGGCTTCTTCCACTACAAGAGAAAAGAGAAAAACCCAACTTCCAACCTGTAGGAAGAATATGACAATGATATCATCATAAGAAATTTGGCTGAAATGAAGAAGCATGGGTCCACCACCTCCAAGAAAATGAAGAATTATTTTTCCTTTGGGTATGAATATAGGCGAACTTAGTTAAGGTTAGAAGCATAGACTCATAGGGGAGGTGGGTACGGGAGGACTATCTATGACCTAGGAGGAAACAAAATTATACCATATGCATGGGGACTCGACAGGAAAACCAACAACAAAGTAGAATGGCTAGCACTCTACCACTATATGGAAATTATTTAACTCTCAACATCAACAGACTCAAGGTTTTTGGAGACTCCAGACATGTCATCCAAAAAATGAGGACAGGGACACTTAAAGGAGACTCCAGATGTAATAGAATGCAAAGGAAGATCAATCAAATAACCTCCTACATTGAGAAACTCTACTTCCACATACTCAGGGAAAACAACAAGCAAGTTGATGAAGTTTAAAATCAAGGGGTTAATCTCCCCATTGGAGTCATAACATATAGTAATGGGAAGGAAATTTATAAGAGCATTCCATAAGCTCAAATCATGAGGGAGGGAAAGAGGGGAAAAGGTTGGGTGTCCTCTTGGCATTACACTACCCGAAGGGATGTGTGGGTCTTCATATGGCCACACCCTCGCATGTCCCTTTGGTGGCAGAAGCCATGCTTCATCATTAAAGGAGGCTTCAGTTTTTCTCTTCTTCCACAGCCCAACATCTGGCATTATGTCAAACCCTTCTCGTGAAACAGACTTCTCTGCAAATTCTCTGCCTCCTTGGTTCTTCATTGGTTTTGACAATATCTCCTTTGCAGCTAGACATGATATATTAGCCTATCCTCTCAGTTTGGAGTTCAGTTTAACCATGCCCTAGGTTTCTTCGGTTGGGAAACGGGATGACTCGCCTTCTTCTCAGAAATTTTCTCTCAGCTCAATGGCGGGCCTTGCAGACGGAATGTCGTTTTTAAAATCAAGTGTGGAGGACTTCAAAAAACACTTGCGAAAGGTTTATGAGGCATTTTGATTGGGTATCAAGGCGCATAGAGAGTCAGCCGACGATATGAGGTATATTTCTTAGCAGTTAACCTGCTAGGAGTTAGAGGGATGATGATATGAGGTATATTTCTTAGCAGTTAATCTATAAAAAGAGAAAAAGCAACTTAATCTATGAGTTAGAGAGATGATGATAAAAATACTGAAAATGAACCTTTGCAATTAATTTAAGAAGAACAACACATGAAATTAGGTAGCATTCACTACATTTTGTAGAATGATTTAAACAATAATAATATGTGATGACTAGTGTCAAGATTGTGAAATTAATATTGTTGTGTTGTGTTAGGAAAGTATTGCAGAGTCTCATTGTCAGTTTTAAATTTATTAGTGAGTATTAGAGGAGTGGGTTTATTGGGGGTTTGTCCCAACTAAACTTAAACTCTTGAACTGAGTTCTATAGCAGCTTTACCAAGTGTCCAGCAAGGTGAGGCATAACCTGCTTACAATAGCCTTCTGACTCTATGGTATTCACCCATGTAACCTCCTGAGTTCTTGAAGTTTCGCTTATTTGGATTTTCATGTTATACTAGTCACTAAAAATCCATTTCTGATGGCCAATTGTTCAGACTAAGCTGCAACAGTCAATAACATACTTGGGCCTTTCAGCCGTTGGTTTATTTCATTAAACAAATTTAGGATTTTCTACTTGGTTAATATACTTCCAAGAGTCTCTTTTCAGACCGAATTACAGTACTCGAGAAATCTCTTTCCACGGAACCGTACTTCGGGAAAGCAAGGAAAAAATTACTCATAAAGCAAGAAATTGTTAAAAAATGTGAAAAATCAAAGTCCTGAGTGCACTTGTGTCCCACCATTGAAACGAATCCAACAAGGTTAATTTTAGTCTTATTGTTGATTTTATTAGAAGTAACAAAAGGAAATCTAAACTAGATAAAAGCAACCACAAAAAAAAAGAGGCAACACGGATCCCCCCTGGGGGGATGGGCTGTGGGTGCTGGGTATCCCACTTGCTCTCTCTTATTATTCAAGTTACAACTCTTTTGGGGGAATGCTTGAATTCCTTTGAAAAATAAGAGGACTATCAAGCTTACAATTTTTTTGAATATTTTGATCAAACTAGCTGAACCATAAAAGGAAAGAGGCCTTTAATCATCCGAATCCTCAAAAACCTGTTTGACAAAAGCTAAAAAAAATCCAATGAAATTAGATGAAAAGCGGCTCAAATCAATTTAAGAGTGACTTTGGGTTGCCATAAAAAAAAATGCAAAAAAAAATTCCAAGTTAAATTAGGAAAAAACTACTCAAAATGAACCAAGAAAACAAGCTAGAAAGCTTGCTTCTTGGGATATTTGCTTTCTCTTTTAGGGCATAAAATAGATGACTCTTAAATCAGCCTAATTCAGCCTTTAAATCACATGCAAACTAGCCTAACAAGCCTTTAGATTTTTTATAAAATGAACTTGTAAAGGAAATTTTCTTTCACTAGATCTAGATGTAAGATTTACAAACTTTGGACTCTAAGATCTAATGAACAAAAATCACACCTATTTTAAATGTTACAATGATTACAGATCTGAAATAAAAAAACACCCAAGTAACTAAGGAAAAATTATGAGTTTGAAGCAAAGAGATAGAACCAAATATTGGAAAGAAAGTTGGGCGGATGAACTCTTCTTGGTAGTGGGATTAAGAGGGACTAAGCTCCATTTTGAAATCACTTGAGAAGTAACAATGCTAGCATGCTTGTGACATCATCCATCTTAGATAACTTGCAGACTTCTCACAACAACTTGCACAAGGGAATCAAAATATCGATGCTTAACCACATAAAAGAATTAGGCAAATTTGCTCGTTCAAACAAGAATTTACAAATCTTAAAGCATTTCTATATAGCTATCAATAAAAAGTAAATATAAAAATGTTAATTCTTACCCTACTAGAATGTACATTCCCTTCAAAGGTTGATTTAATTCCAAAAATAAGCAAAGTTGCAAAATGATACAATTTACCTCAATGGTTCAATGAGCCCCAGACATCCACACCAGAGACAATCACACAATGCAGTAGCCTCCAAATCCTTTCTTCTTATTCCAATACTCATAAAATATTACAAAGAACACGAGAGCATAGGTTCCACCTTCTGATAGCAAATGGTGTGGAAAACTCTTCAATTTATAGAGTTTACAATCAGAGGGGGGCACAACTCCCAAGATAGGGCACAATAGCTTGAAGAGGGAGTCTAACTAGAGCTTGCTCCTTTCAATGTGGGTTGATTGAGAGTTGATCCCAAAGGGATTGCACCACCTTGAGAGAGGTAGGCGCATCCCTTCATTGTTTATATCACATAAAATGCCAAAACACCATGTGGAGAAGACACCCACATGAGAGAAGGGTGCATTCCCTTGATTGAGATCCACTTGATATGATGAGATAAGATGCCAATCTGTGATTGATATGCCTCAATCAATAAAAAATTTGATTACTTAGTTAACTAAGAGCTCCAAATTTGATTCCCTCATTCCATGGGACTTGTCCTTTTCTCATTATTATGTCTTAATTTGACATTTATTTGGTATTTTTTGGACTTTTTGAGTAAATATCATTTTTGGAGATAAGTACTTACTTGAAACTTAGGAAAAGTGGGTTTATGNCATAACATATAGTAATGGGAAGGAAATTTATAAGAGCATTCCACAAGCCCAGATCACAAGGGTGGGAAAGAGGGGAAAAGGTTGGGTGTCCTCTTGGCCTTACACTTCCCAAAGGGACGAGTAGGTATTCACATGGCCACACCCTCGCATGTCCCTTCGGTTGTAGAATCCATGCTTCAACATTAAAAAAGGCTTCAAGTTTTCTCTTTTTCCACGGCTCAGCATCTGGCATTATGTCGAAACCTTCTTGTGATTCAAACTTCTTTGCGAATTCTATGCCTCCTTGGTTCCTTAGCGGTTTTGACAATCTCTCCTTCGTAGCTAGGCATGATATCTTAGCCCATCCTGTCAGTTCAGAGTTCAGTTCGAAAACGCCCCAGGTCTCTTCGGTTGGGCAATGGGATGAATTGACTTCTTCTCAGAAATTTTCTTTCAGTTCAATGGTGGGCCTTACAGATGGAATGACGTTTATAAAATCAAGTGTGGAGGACTTCAAACAACACTTGTGAAAGTTTTATGAGGTAGTTTTCTTGGGTATCAAGGCGCACAGAGAGTCAACCGACGATATGAGGTATATTTCTCAGCAGTTAACCTGCTAGGACTCAAGAATAGATGATTTAGAATGCAGCTTGTTTGCATTGATGGGGTCAGTGGAAATAATAAAAGAGGAAATTATAAAGATGTCCAGGATGTCACAATGCAATCACTTCCAGGAACCCCGCTCCGTGGATATGAAAATTGCAGAGGAAACCTCAGTCCAGCAGCAGAAGTATGGTTAGAAGAGCTTCCTTTAGTTGAGTTGGTACTTTATCCTTTTTTAATGTTTTATTTTTTTTGTTGTATTTTGTTAAACTCTCAGTTTGTAATGGTTTATACCTCTTTGGTAGTTACAAATACTAGGCAGTAAATCAAGAACTATTACAGAGCCAAACTGGGTTTTTACTTAATCTCCACTGTGAAAGCTATCTTTCCTCCAAGGCTCTCTATTTTGTAATGAATGGATGTGCACAGCCTTTTTGAATACAAACTCATTTACCCTATTTTTGTTTTAAAAAAGAAGCATAGGCTCGAGCTTCAAGAGAACGACAGAGCAAAGATAAAAAATAGACAAGTCATAAGGATGACTCTGAAGACACCATCCCTATTGATACATATACCAAGGTATACATTGTGCAGCAACCAAGGAAGGAAGAGGCAATGGCAGAAACTATCCAACTACAAAATGCAATGAAGGAATTAACACTAGTGAGTTTGCACAATTGAAAGCTATGTCGTAGTCTTCAACATTTTATCTACAAAATGACAAGTCAACATTTTCCAATGAAGTATCTATATTAAGAGAGAAGATACAAATTTTAAAAGCTCAGTATACAGATAGTCAAAATAAATTGGAGCAAAGGAATACATAACTTCAACAGGAAGTGGAGTTATATAAGTGGGATATAGAAGAGAAGAGTCAAAATATAGAATATTTGGAAGGTATCCTGAACCAAAGTACTCAACTCTTTAAAGAAATCATTGGTTGTAGACCGCCATCAAATTTGTATGCAATGTTTTTAAGGGAGAGATGGTGTAGATATCAACTACAATGTCTTAAGAAACGACATCCATTCCACATCATAACTCCAAAAGATTTTTTTGAATCCTGTCATAATAGTTTAGAGGAAGAAAAAGATTTATTAAGTGAATTATATATTCATAACTTTATCTTCCTCAACCTTATAGGTGGTCCTTGAACCCTTATGTAGGGGATGTACAATTAAGGGATTTGTGTTCTTGGTTGATAAGTGAAGTTGATAGAGCTCAAGATGTAGATATGCACCATTCATAAGAATGTACAACTAGCTTGTGGATCAGAGATGAGACTCCCCATCTCGACATAATCATTTAAAGCCATAAAAATATGACTACTTACCAAGACCTCATTCCTATTCTGCAAGAAAAACAACAGGAAGCTATAGCTCATTATGATCAAGTTCTGCAAGGGATACAAGCAAATATTATCAAATAAAATGCAGACATATGGGATGAGCTATCTCCTGAACTGAAAAGGAAAGAACTACACTCCCAAAATAGTTTGAAAGTTGCCCTATTTAGGTCCCAATTGTATAAAGAAACCCTAGAAAGGAAAGGCCTTGAATGGATTGGTCTTAAGTTGAATCCACCCTTGATACTTCCTCTCAAACATATGGAGGAGATTGATGAAGAGTTAGAAAAGGAATATTGGGAACAAGTGGAACGGAGCTTAGGTTATTATAAACAGGGAGAAATTTCAAGGATGTTTTCCTATGATGGAAGGGAGGTGGGAGCCAAAAAGGAAAAATCTACATCTCCAGAGCAATATATTGCACAGGGAAATGCAATCCGCTCAGTTGGGGTGGATGATGAGTCCCAATTTTGGTAGGTAAAATGCACATTTGAGGGCTTAACCATGCAAATAGAGAAGAATTATTTAAAGTATTGGTTACAGATTTGAGGTTGATTATGTATTTATGAATGGAATGATGATGATAGCAGTGTTTATCCTGTCTTTTGTTTTATTTACTCTAATTTTTACTAAAGCAGTCTAATGCATGGTATTAGCATAACTGTGAACTACAAAAGGTTAAGTCAGGAATTAAATTCAAAGTTCCAGCACTACCCTATTTTGAAGATCAATTCATGAACCACTTTTTGCATAATTGATGTCAAATCTCCAGTTATTATAAAGCCACAACTGAAGTCCATTACCAGAGGTTAACTAGTACCAAAAGTTTCAAATATTAATGAAGGAATGTACAAACGATGAAGGGAAACTACACTAGCTACCAATACATTTCAAGATCCTAACTAAGTACTAGTTATCTCCAACATTTCTAGAATGAAGGCTCAGTTATGATCAAGTTTTACACTTAAGTTAATTTCAGTATTAGGTTTTAGATCATATATTTTATGTAACAAATAGACCTTCAAATTCTTAAATGAGGGTACAACTCTCAAGTATTTTGAACAATCGGATACAATGCTTTTGTTACAAGTTTTTTCCTTATTATACATTTATGAAGTTATGAATATTTAACCAGCTTAAATGATGGATTCCTATTCCTTGCATTTCGCATGTGCTTAGTTTCTTTCACTCCTTTGTTTCTTTGGGGAAGGGCCCCCTCATCGCAATAACAGGAGTTCGTGGTTAGTTAAAATAGTTTATATAATTCATGTTCATGCTTGATTATATTTTATTTATTTAGATTCAGCTATAATTTTTGTTTCACTTTCTTTAGTGTATATACGTTGATGTTGTAGTGTTGTTCATTCATTATTGTAGTTTCCTGTAGATATGCTTTTCCTACGAAATAAACTAGTTTCATAGATTGCCATGAGTTTCCTAGTATTCAATTATGTGAGTTAGGGTAGCTAGATCAATTTACATGCTTTCCTATATTTTCTTTCATAGATTTGATTTAATTTTACTTTGCTTGATTTCATAGATTCACTTCATTCAAATTAAGTTTAAATGCTTTCATAGAGATACTTTTCCAGTTTGTAGTAGTTAGCTTAATTTCTTTCATAGAGTTACTTTTTTGGTCTATAGTAGTTAGGTTTCTGATATTTTCCAGAATTTTTATTTGCTTCTAAATTAAGTAGTTTCGCTCTCTACTTTGTAGTTAAAAATTTCTGCAATTTATTCCTTGAATTAGTTATTATGATAAATGCTCTTTCAATTATTTCTAGTAGCAACTTTTCATTAGTTTACAGAGTTGGGATTAGTAGATGAATGATAGTTTTGTTTGATTAACATATTTCCCTGTCTTATTTGGATTCAGTTTAGGCACATCATGATCACATTAGTACTCGACTTTCAAAAAAATATCATTCCACTCAGACAATAGAATAGATGCTCTTGAAAGTTGCACAAACAGTGCCAGTGCCTCTTAAGTTTGTACGATCATGGATTGACAAAGTAAATTAGGAATCTTGTTTTTTTGGTCGTTGAATTGGTTACCATACCAGAGATCCACCACCTATTCATGGCTATTGGAAGAAATAATACCACATTGAAGATCAACGATGTGGTCACATCTCTATTGTCGGAAGAGATGAGACGAAAGTGGAAGGTTTGACACACAATGCCTTGATGGTAAGAGGTCAATTAGTAGACAGAGGAAAAGGTAAAACCTCTGGAAGAAGATCAAAGTCAGGGGGTAGATCAAATACTATATCTAAATATCTTGGTCCGACAACAAGAATATGTTAGCAATGCGGTAAGGTCGGCCACTATAAGAAATATTGTAAGTCGAGAGAAGTGAAGAGAAGAAAAGGTTATGAGGAAGGTCAGTCGACTATTGATAAGTCTTCACAAGAAGAGAAAGGTGATGTGTATTTTTCCTCCACAAGTACAGAGTTGAAATGTGACACTTGGCTGAGTGACTCTGATGCATCATATATGACACCTAACAGAGAATGGTTATGTGAATATGAGAAGTTTGATGGTGGTGATTTCCTTCTAGGAGATGATTCACTGACTAGGATAGTCGGACAAGGTAAAATTCGACTGAGACTAAAAGATAGAAGAAAAGGAACAATTCCACGAGTGCTGCATATCCCAGGTTTGGCTCAAAACCTGATCTTGTTTAGTGATATGGGGAATGTGGGTGTGTAGTCTATATTTGAGAAATATATGTGCAAGATGGTGCAAGTTGAAATGGTTCTGATGAGAGTAGTTCATATTGGGATCATGTATAATTTATTTGGGAGAACAGACACCGACGGATGTGCTAATATAGTTTGTCTTGAATCCGACAACGTCTCTTCTTCTCTAGTCAAGTCGACCATGTTGTGGCATCAACGGATAGGACATATTGGTGAGAAAGGTCTTGCTACTATGCACAATAAAGTTATGGTCGAAGGTCTCCCTTACTATTCTAAAGATGTAGATTTATATGAACATTGTATTTATGGTAAACAAAGTTGTGTAATTTTCTCATCTAGTGCTATTAGGGCTAAGGAAATACTAGAGTTAATAGTGATATGTTTGGACCAATGTTGGTCCCATCACTATGAGGATCACAGTATTACATCTCTTTCATATATGATTTCTCCAAAATGACATGGTTGTATTTTATGAGGAATAAATCTAAGGTCTTTGAGAAATTCCAAGAGTTCAAGGCTCTTGTAGAAAATCAGACTAGAAAAGGGATCAAGGTGTTGAGAACTGATAATGGAGGAGAATTTTGTGGGAAGGTGTTCAACCAGTTCTGTAGACAACATGGTATAGCTCAACAAAACACAACTCCATACACGCCTCAACAAAATAGAGTTTCTAAAATAATAAATAGAACACTAGTGTAGAAATATAGGAGCATGCTTAGTGGTGCAGGAATCACACAAGAATTATGGGTAGATGAAATCAACATGACATGTTACATTGTGAATAGGTCACCGTCGACGAATCTGGTTGACAAGACTCCATATGAGGAATGGGAAAATAAAAATCCCTCTCTTACACATCTTATATTTTATGGGTGTAATTCCTTTGTGCATATATCATAGGAGAAAAAATCAAACTTGACAACAAGTTGGAGAAATGCATCTTGATCATCAGGTACAAGGATGGAGTGAAAGGGTATAAGCTGTGGAATCTGGTCACAAGGAAGGAAATTTATTGTAGAGATGTATTCTTCAAGAAAATTAGGAGGTAATTCCAAGGATGAATAGGTTATATTTAATATCCCCAATCTGAAAATCAAATATATTATCTCCAATTTGCAAACAAGAATCGAAGATTTGAAAACTAGGTGCAAATTCTAACTTTTACAAGCCAAAATATGCATGTTTCCAACTCACTCCAAATGGAACCAAACCTTCACTATTTTCATATCGGAAGTAGGGGATGGGTCCTAACACATCCTAGATGGAATGAATGACCTTCATACAGAAACCATAGATCCTTTAAGGAATATTGGAACAGTGAACCTCAAGACTATGTCGTAACTTATGTTTGCAGATGCACTAGTTCGGTAAAATGGGCATAACTTGGGCATTCAGAAACCTTTTCGGATGAAATAAAAAGTGTTTCCCACTAGAATAAATTATCCTAAAAAAATGGTATAGGTTTCAGAACCCATAAATACTCATAATGGGTAGGAACAAAGGATTTACTTTGAAAGCTTGTTTCTGAGTGCATCACACTAGGGATGGACAAAGTGACAAGAGGCAATGACCCCAAGAATTATGTGGAAAATCAATGGCTTCTGGTGAAAAAATGGAAGAAACTAAACAACAAAAAAGTTCATACATTTCATACTTGAGGAGATGT
>NWUY0300008176.1:80166-93987 GCA_004151065.3 Larix sibirica
TGATTTTCTCTTTGACTTCACCACAACGGGCTTCTACCTGCTCTATCATCAATTTTGGCGGATCTACCTCCTCGATGAGCCCAACTACAGGGAATGCCAGTATCTCCATGAGATCGTCTGAGGCATACCATCTTCTTCTACAAAGGGCTTGATCCTAGTTGATAGTTTCCTCCACCATCTCATTGACATTCTCCCAATCTCGCACAAAAGTCCCAATCCTTATGAATTTGAGACTGTCCAACTCAAGGATATCAGTTGGGTTATCTTCAATATACTTCTGTCAATCTATGATGTCTTCTACAACTTTATAAGCTTGTTTTGTTTTCTCTACTTGTTGGGTCAAGGTGCCAGACATCTTCTCAAAGGTGATATAAGTCTCATGAATTTCACTCAAGGTAGTGAATAGCTCAACTAGAAGCTTATGATGATCCTGGTTGACATGATTAGCTAGGTCCTTGAACTCTTTCTATGAAAACCTAGAAAACACAGAGGAGGATGCACTTGCAGTTGCATCCTCAAGTTGTTTTTTAAGTACATCCATTCTTTCCTCGCTGACAGCATTTTCTGCTTCTGCATCATGTAGTTTAGCTTGAAGAGAAGTGTTCTGCAACTGCAGATCTTCCAACTTGTCTTAAAATATCTTCCTTAGATCCTGAACATAAACTTCATGCTCTTCCTTAGTTTTTGCCAATTGCTCTTGAAGCTTCTTGAGTTCTTCTTTTTTCAAGTCAATATCCCTATTCAAGGTCTTGACTGAATCAAAATTTGCACCTGCAAATGCATCCAAAGCTACAACTGTATCTACTACTTCTGACTGAACATCATTAGATTGCTTAGCCCAGATTATTTGATCAAGAATGGGTGCCTCTAATTCTCCTTGATGCCTACTTCTCTTTTTTCCTTTCTTCATGACTGCCTTGGTTTCCTTATTGTAAAAGTAATCCCCTAGGGGAACAAATATATCATCTTCAAAAGAAGCCACCATGTCAGTGAATGATGCAGTCACATCTGCTGATGTAACCAAAGGGGGTGTTTGGGTGACAGTAGGAATAGGAATAGACACAACAACCTGAGATGATATTTGGGAGGAAGGGAAAACTTCACTAGTCAATGGTACAAGGGTTGGTGAAGGAATAGAAGTAAAAACCTCATGTGGTGAATCTTGAGTGTCAACAACTGATGGTGAAGAAGGGGGAAAGGGATTTAGAACATCAGTAACTGGTGGTAATGAAAGAGATGGGAGTGATTGCAGGGGGATAGTCGAAGACTAAACCTCTGCAATGGTTGATGGGGAAATAAGGAGTGGAATTTTCAAAGCTGGAGGTGTAGAAGTGATCAAATTAAATGCATCAAACAACTGAGACATGGTTGTTGGTGGTGTGGTGTCACCTCAAACGTTATAACAGGAGAAACTTTTGTTGGGGAGAGTGATGCAGCTAAAGTTATTGCATCAAGAATAGTAGAAACCTGAGACATATTCTCACCTGAAGTGGGTTCATCCATAGCCATGGTGTTCAGAATTCTGAGACTGCCTATGATCCTTCAGTGTTTTCTTCCAGTACAGGTACAGAATAAATTAGTCATCCTCCTCATCACTATCTATATTGAGAGTGGGGATCTGAGAGGGAGCANAAAAGAATATATATATATATATAGATATAGATATAGATATATAATTTTTTAGATTCATTTTAATTATAATTTTACATGTACTAAATATTTGTATTTCAATTTCATTTTGATGAATTTATGATGGTGATATTACACCTCATAAGGAATTGTTCATAATAATAATAATTGA
This sequence comes from Larix sibirica, assembly GCA_004151065.3. Lineage (NCBI taxonomy): Eukaryota > Viridiplantae > Streptophyta > Pinopsida > Pinales > Pinaceae > Larix > Larix sibirica. Next base: position 81,968 of record NWUY0300008176.1, read on the forward strand.
ATTTAATATCATAATCTAAGGAGATATATATTAAACCTCTTTATTTGTGGAACAAGAATCACCTCTCACACAACCATTTAACTATTTAAAAATAAGATAAATACAACTAACAAAAAATATAATATATTTCAGACTATAAATGTCCCAATAACCTTAATAGCTTGCGCACAAATATGGTATGTTTCAATAAACAAAGCTAAGTAAATTTTTTAACAAATTTAACTTAAAATATAAACCCAACCTAGTGTGATTTAAGAAGAAAATAAAAACCTTTTCTTGATATGGAAATAAAATTGATGAAGTTAGAGGGTTGATGGTTCAATTGGATTGGGTTAGCTTGATGGGAGCACCTATTCATTTTGATAAAATGATATTTTTTATAAATATAAAAATGTTGCAATGGACCCTTATATCAGGTGGCAATGATGGAATCAGAGCTTGATCTACATCCTGGACACACAGTGGAGATAGGACTGACACCTTTCCAACTTGACGGGATGGATGTCAGTATAGATGAGTGGGATAAATGGCTTAGCACATGCCCCTATAGGTGACCAAACCTAGAGGAAGATACGATGAAAGAAAAAGGGGTCTTTGTTTTGGCGACAAATGGTATTGATGAGAATCATTCTAGTAATAATGGAAATGGATTAAAATCCTTCCCCACAATGATGGAGGACATAAACAATATCATTTGCAATTGAAATGGGAAAAAGGGTAAATGATAGCAATATATGGATCAAACTCCTCTCCATCCTTATTTTTGGAATATGGAAACAACTTGTACATAGGGGAGGGATGAATAGAGAAAAAAATAGCATTTTCTTCAGTCTAACAGGAATTGGGGTTGGTAGTAGTAGGTATAAGTTGAGGGTCACCAATGAATGGCATAACCTACAAGCAGATGACAGTCACAACAACCTGGTCCTAGACTTGCAAGGGAAATCACTTACTCATAGAGGGGGTCAAAGGACAGAGTTTGCAACCATGGTTAACGAGGGGAAAGGGCATGGAGGTGGAAAAGGATGAAGCAAAACCCACATGCCATGGGTGTTGAAGGAGGAAGAAACCTTGAAGACTCTTTTTAAACGCTACCCCCACCAAGTATTCAACACAAGGCCAAAGATGTTGAGGCTTGGTTGAAAAGGGAGCAGAAGAAGATAGATGTGGAAAAACTTCAATAGGATGTTGAACATTGGATAGAAAACACATGCACATCTAGAACCAAGGACACCAAACATGACAAAATAGTTACCCCCTATTGGAAAATGAATACTATGTTAGGGAAGGATCCCTTGGAAAGTCAAGATGAAAGGAAAGAAATGTTGTTGCAGATGGATGAGGTTCAAGAAAAAAAATTTCAACTAGATGCCAAGTATCTATTGATAGCCAAATCCATTTCTGGTATGAATGCAAAACTTAATTTGGTTTCCAAGGCTACTACAAGAATGGTATTCAAAGAAGCACACTCCACAGCCTCCAAGAAGCTAATTTGTCTAGAATCAAAGGTGCCCATTATCCTGATTTTTTATGATGAACATTAGCTCTTTTTTAGATAGTTACTTTCATTTGAACTCTAGTTATGTTGGCCTTAGTTTTGATCATAATAATATTATATCTCAAGAGATGCTAATTAGTTACAAGTGTTCCACACACTTTTTTTTAAAGACTATTGAAATTGTCATTTTGTGGAATAAGAATGACAATCTTTTGTTTTGCGGTTGGTCTAGTTTTCCATGTGGCATACCAAAAATATAACAACATGTATATACTATTTTTTCAGTAATAAAATATAGAATAGCCTATAAAATAAAATGTTGCAATGGAATTATGGTTTAGGAATTTTTAATTATGAATACAAATATTAACATATCAAAATAATTATATAAATATATATAAAAAATAATTTTAATTTAATTTTAATTTCAAACTAAGTTTTTTTTTCTAGAGAAAAAAGTGTAATTTCATTAAGAGTTTAATCAAATTACATACTGCATAAAAGCTTCTAAGAGCTCTTTCTGTTGATAAGCTTTTCAGCTTCAAGTATCATGAGAAAATATACAAGTATCATCATCAAAAAAGTGTTTTCGAGCTCTCTAAGAAAGCTCAATACCCGTGTGTATTTACAACAAAAAATTCAAGTAACCGCTATAGGAAAATGCCAAGTGTTCTTTGGAGAAGAGTAGTAAAGTATTTCCAAAATCATATGTTTGGTGCTTCAAGCCCTTCAATAAACGGTCTATGGTAGTATTCTAGAAACAAATCATTGTTTTATTCTTTGATCCTCCATTGGTTGAGTTGAAGATTCAGTCCCATCTTTGATAAGAGATCAACCTCCTGATTCCTTTTCCTGTATGACATGTAAAAGTGTCAAAAACGCGAGTAAGTCTCAAAGTTTCTTCAACCAGTGTGTTTAAGAGCATATTATGACACCTCTGTAACTTGTTAATCCAGTTTATAATACACATGGAATCACCAAAGATTTGTAACTATGCACAATGTTTTTCCAGAGCAAAAGTAATCAGAAGATTTAAGGCCAAAAGTTCAACATAATTGTTTGTGTTGTGACCCATCCCCATATGAATCCTGAAAATATGATTTTTATTTAAGTGTAGGATCGCACCGCCGCCACAGAGATTGTTTTATGAGGCTCCATCAAAATAGGCCCAAGGCTAGGTGGTGTTAATGGATTCTGCAAGGATGATTCACGGAATGGGTTGGTTCTTTTCCTGTGGGAAGTGTGAAAGAATCGATAGGCTGTAGTGTACCAAGAGCATGGCGGTTGTGGATTTTTCAAGAAAATCATTTGATTGCGAGCAATCCAAATGCCCCACATTGCAATCATAGGTAAAGTATGGATATAAGTAGTGTCCGGCAAGTCGTGCCAAATTTTCCAGTCCTCTTCAACAGAGTCCCCATTCCATATTCTTGCAATTGGGTGCAAGATACACAAATCAGACCAAAGTTGTTTAGTGAAAATGCATCTAAGGAAGAGATGAGAGCTAGTTTCCTCATCCTGTTTGCAAAGTGAGCATCAAGTCGGGCCTGCAATATTTTTCTTCTTAATATGGTCCTAAGTAGGAATCCGGTTTGCAAGCGTGCACCACATAATTTGTTTTGATTTTGATGGATAGTGTGATTTCCAAACCTTTTGCCACCACCATTTTTTCTCCACTAAGTGTTGATTTTGTTCCATCAGCAGTTTGTAACCCAGTTTTGGAGTGTATTTTCCATTTGAGACCGGCGACCATATGAGTTCATCAGGTGAGTCAGTTAGTCGAACATGGGATATTCTGAGAGACAATATGTACTCATTCCATCTGTTGGCGAGAGCAGCAGGGAGATCCACTCCTATGGGATCAGCCAGCCTTGTGGCTAGATGGTGGTAGAAAGAGGGTCTGCAACTTGATGTAAATGAAAAATACCCTGTTGATTATGAAAATGGATTAATGGGTTAGGAAGGGTGTGATTGTTTTGACACCCTAAACAAGGATCCGAACCAATATGGATTTGTGTTTCGTTTCCCACCTTCCATGCAAGCCCCTGTTGAATGAGTGGGAGGGAGGCCAGAACTGCCTTCCAGATGGCAGAGATCCCAACTATTTATCTAGTAGGATTCCTAAACCAATGAAGAAGAGAGTCAGGGGCGATGTATTTCTATCGAACCTCCTCCGTCCAAATATTTTTAGTGGTAAGGATTCGCCAGCCCACCTTGGTAGCCAGAGATTTTGCAAAAGAGTGAATGTGTTTAAGTCCCCAACCCCCCAATGATTTTGGCAGGGCATGTCGGTCCCAGTTGACCCAGGGAACTACAAAAGTATCTGAATGACCAGACGAGAGGAAACGAAAGCAGACTTTTCTGGCTTTTTCCAGGATACCCTTAGGGATCCAAGCAAGCGACATCCAATAAACTGGGATGGCCTCCAGTATTGATTCTCCAGTTTAGCTAGAAGCCAAGTCCAGTTGCAGTTTTTATAACCATTTGGATTTAAGTGAAATCCCAAGTATTTCAAACCTGCATCCAATGTTAAAATTTCAAAAGGAAATAATGTTAGATACCCGAGTCTTTCTTCATCGGTCAATCTGTAGAGAGTAATGGAGGATTTGAGAACATTAATGACCATTCCAGTTGCTTCTTGGAAGAGTTTTAGAATGAGATCCAGGTGTTCAACGTCCCTAATCGAACCGTCACAAAAAATAAGTATATCGTCAATGAAGAGGAGGTGGGAGAGTTGTAGAGTGTTTGATATGCGGATTCCATGGAAAGTTTCCTGGCGCTTTGCATCTAGGAGAGCTTTGCTCAGACCTCCAAACACTAGTAGAAAAAGTAGAGGAGAAACAACCCTGGTGCAGACCCCTTTCAACGTAGAAAAAATTTGACGGGGAGCCATTGATGAGTACCGCAAATGATGCAGTTGTGATGCAACTCATTGTCCATTTGATGAAGGCAAAATCAAAACCCATATATGTCATACGAAGACGAAGGTAGAGCCAACTGACTCTATCGAAATCCTTTGAGAGGTCGATTTTGATGACCGCTCCTCTAATGCCTTTCATCTTTTGAGAGTGTATACCTTCTTGTGCAACCCCAATAGCTTCATGAATTTGCCTTCCTTCCAGGAAACCAAATTGCTCCTGTGAGATGAAGTTTGAGTGTACACTCTTCAGCATCTTTGCCAGAACCTTGTAGGTGATGTTTCAGAGAGAGATGGGATGAAAATCATTCAAAGTTTCAGGTTTGTCAGATTTTGGTATAAGAGCAATGAAAGTTGCATTTAAGGGTGGATGTATGAGTCCCCCTTGTCTGGATTCTTCTAGCAACTGTAGTAGGTTGATGCCGATGATTTCATAGAATTCAAGGAAGAATTCTATCGTCCATCCATCATGTCCCGGGCTCTTGTCTTTTTTAAAACTATGCAGGGTTTCCTTGAGTTCCTCATCGAAGATTTCTTCCATTAGGTTCTGATTGTCCTCATGGGTGACCGCTCCAGGAAAAAATTGGGAAAGGCGGATGATTTCAGCAATGTTTGCTCTTCTATCTTCCGAGAAGAGTTTTTTGAAGTGTGAAGTTCCTAAGGAATCCAGTTCATCAAATGAGGTGATTACCTCCTCATGTTCATTTTTTAAATCCCAAATGGTATTTTGTGATTTTTTACCCTTTGCATAAGCTTGAAATTTTTTTGTGTTGTCATCACCACTCTCAAGCCAAATAGCCCTGCTCTTTAGTCTCTAGATTTCCTCCTGAGGCAGGAGAAATTTATTTCGACTGCATTCCAAGGATTTTAGTAATACTGAAGACTCCGAAGATAATAATCCACCGCCATCAGAGTCCAAAAGGCAGGTGATTTCCTTTTCAACCCGGAGTAAATCAGATTCATCTTTTTCTTTCTTTTTGAAGGCCCAATCTTTCCGCAGATTCTTTACTTTGGTGAGATTTTTTACAAAGTGTTGTGCAACATATGTTCCCTCACCGGGTTGATAGGGGATCCATGAGTATTTAACAATATTAGAGACGTCCTCCTCTTCGAGCCATGCAGTAAAGTTTGAAAGGGATGGGAGGCTTTGTAGAGTTGCCCATAATTTCAAGGCAGATAGGGTAGTGGTCTGAGAAACTTCCAGAGTCCACCCATTATTGAAAACAAAAGTTTAGTCCCACCAAGTTCTCAACTAGTAGAAAATGATCCAGATGCTTTGCAATGCTGCCCTCACTAGATATGCGATTTGTCCAAGTAGGCTTCAATTTCGTGGGAGGTATATCAATGAGATGTGCTTCCTTCAAGAGTAGATCAAAGTATCCAGCAAGAGCATCACAATGAGCGAGAGGGCCCCAGAGTTCATGAGATCCAAGGGTGAAATTCAAATCTCCCCCAAGGATCAGTTCTCTCCTTGACAAGAAGGATTTGTTACGAAGAGAATCCCAAAAAGCAACACGATCCAGGTAAGGCCCATATATGTTTAGAACCATAAAAGACTTGTTTAAACCAGCATGATAAAACTCCACCCCTAACCTAGAAGTAAAGCCCCAGGTATTTAGAACTTTTACCGAAGACTTTTTCTATCCCAAGGCGAGACCGTCAGAGAGACCTCGGGCACTCGTAGTAGCAAAATCAAAAGTTGGAAGAAAAGAAGTGAGGGAAGCCAGGACATCATCTTCAGTTCCCATAGTTTCTTGTAACAAAAAAATATCTGGCTTTTGAAGAGCAAGTTTTTTGGGCTTACTTTCTAACCCCCGACAATTTAAGGACAGTAGTTTCATTGAGTAACCCCCATCTGGGCCTTCGCTGATCTAAGCGCCCCATCAATGGTTTTCTTTTTTCCATCCGCGAGGTCAAGGATAGCCATTTGTTGTGTCGTGGATAAGTGTGAAGGTCGACCACGACCTTTTGTCACTTTGCGTGGTAGCATATTTAATCCTAAACCAAGGCCGAAGGTGAGGGAAGGAAAGAGGATAAGAATATCACGAGAACGAAGGTGGAAGCGTATAGGGGATTTTCTAGGAGGTGGCGATGCAAGAGAGTCAGTGTAGTAGACCATTGGCGAAGGGAGGATCCCAGGGGTTTCAGAGGGTATTAGGGGACGAGAGCTATCGAGATATGCAAGGATTAAAGGTGGAGTAGATCCAGCCAAATCTATATTTAAAGACAACAAAGAAGATTCAATACTAGAGATATTAGAGCGGGGAACATCAATATTACCCGTTGTATGGAGAGGAGTTAGGACCTCCGAGTATGTAGGCATCGGAGCAGTGACTGTAGCATTGGAAACCTCTAGGAGTTGAGTGAGGTTGGGTTCAACAACGCCAAGGCCCACCGATTGAGATTTTTTGGTGTCCCGAGGATCCATCCTGTGGTGTGCCTCCCTTGTGTGATCATTAAATATTCCTGCTTTTTGGAAGCCCTTGGAGGCCTTCGATCCAATCCCTTCCGACCGCTTCCAGGAGGGGACAACTTTCAAGTTGAAAGGTAGATGGGAATGCTTTGCCAAGTGTCCATATCCATGGCATTGATGGCATCTGAAGGGCATGCCCTTGTAGTCCAAATGTTGGATGCACTGCACTTGCCCCTAGAAGAAGTTGAGTTGTTCGCGAAGCCCTTCTCTGACATTTATGGACACCAATATTCTAGCCATCGACATCTTTCTGGTTTGGATGAAGGACATATCTACAACAATATATGCACCAAGTGCATTCCCTATATCTCTCAAAGAGTCCTAGTTCCAAAATTCCCAGGGTAGTCCCGGCAAGCGAACCTAGAAAGGGATGACATCAAACTTTTCAGTGTCTACGTCAAACATCAGCGTCCAATTTTTGAAGAGAATAGGTGTATTTCTGAAGCTCCAATGATTCTTTAGGACTCGACTCACATCATCCTGGTTTTTGAATTTGAAGACAAACCAACCCCTAAGAAGACCATAATGTCCGGTTTGTAATCAAACATATTCGACCAATTTGTGGAGATCCACTTATCCAGTCCCTATGATCTAGGGAATTTGCCCCTGGCACGCCCCACAATGGTTGTTTCAGCCATGTTCAAGGAGTTTTCCACGGTAACGTGTTTCCCACAAATAAGATTTAATGGAGCTCTCAAGTTCTTGAGGAAATTACCTTTCTGTTTTCTCGATGGAGAACCCTCTTGGTTCTTGAGTGGAGGAATGACAGATGATCTCGCGACGTTTGCCCGAGGAGAAGCAGACCCTAAATGTGCCGGAGATTGGAAGATAGAGTCAATGAATTCATCAGGGATATGGGAGAGTGGAACGTCAATAGAGGGATTCTCCACCACTGGGTCACAAAAAGGCCAGTCGTTCTCCTGCAAACCTGAAATGAAGGGAAATCCAAGATCCCATCCCTCTGACAAGGGTGTCGTGTGTGTGAAAGAAGAATTAGTGAGAGCCGAAAAACCCAGACAGTTGAAAGAGTGTGGTTTGAAGAGGGTAAAAGGCGTGCCTCTAAGCTCAGGGGAAATAGGTCGCGCAATGCTGATATCAAAGGGTGGGGAAACTGCCTCCTCTCGGGTTGGGATAGTAGAAAGAGGTAGATCGGCCATCGGTATTCCGGACACAAGTGGCTTAAACTCCACCAAAACGGTTCCAATTTTCAGGTGGATGGGTGCACCCGGCGAGAAAATAGCTGCATCACGATTAGTAGGTGACCGCAGTTTGAAGTCCGAGGCGTGGTAAAAAACGTTTTTACCATCAAACAGATCCATAGTGTAATCAACTTCGTCAATGGTGTGCTAAATAGTGCCAGCAGTAAGTGGCGTGGACGTACTGTCCATCAAGGATCCAGCGAAGGTAGGGTTTAGTTGCAGGTCTGTAGCCTTGGAGGGATGCTGAACCCTAATCGCCAAACCCATCATCCATAGAGAGCAACTCGTCATTCTAGATTTTTTCCAATTTCAAAGTAAGTTTAAGTTAAGTAAGAAAGTTTTAATTTAGTTCTTTAAAAGATATGGTAGAGAGTCCCCTTTTGCTTGTAAAATATTAAGGATGGTTGATTTGCTCTATGAATATAACAACTTGGTTTTATGATTTAGATTTTATTTGTAGTTTATAATTGTTGTTTCTTTTTTTTCACAAAGATGGTTATCATTTGTATTAACAAAATTTGTTGGTGGGTTGTTCAATGTGTAAATACGTTATCATATAGAGAAGTTGGAGCATGTTCATCCATAAGTTCAATTTTTTGTTAGAGTTGTTACAGTCATCCTTGGAAAAGGAGATATCTAAGATTCCGATAGTATATAATCGAAAAAAGATCCTAAAACCAAAATTCTCTTACAAAACATGATTTATTTACTATAGAGGTTTACATGCTAACTATTTTCTTCTACCTAGCTGAGTGAGGTGTCAATTTCCATGTTATCTTTGGCCTATTGAACTGTAACTTCCTCCTGTGAGTGATCAAGATTTGATTCCGTTGATAAGAATTGATTGGAGGATGCTGAGAGTGAACTCTTACTCAGATTACTAATAAGGTTGCGTAGTGGGAAAGCTCGGCTTCCAGAACTTGCAGTTGTTGATGAAATGCATCTAACACTTCCACAGTTGATGCATTTTGTAAGGATTTATGATTTCTCATACTATGGATCCTATAAATGACAGAGAGAATTGAAGATTTGTTGCTAATGTTTGATTCTTCATGGTGCCTAAGAATTTTCTTTATGTCTACAATTCCTTTTTGCAGGATGGCATTGTAGGTAGGGAAATCCATAATGCTCAAGGAAAGGAATAATGAGAGGGAGGATGAAACTCCTAATCTGAACCAATATAGTAGTGAAAGACCATCCAAGGAATGGCACTGCGACCCCCCAAGTAGCAAATTATGCAATCAAAGAATGGTCGAACCCATAGTTCTTTTGACCAATGAATAAAGTAACATTGTATGCACTCAGAGAGAGATCGATACTATAGTTATTTTAAACAAAGGAAAATATACTAGGGATGCAGGATACAAGCTAATAAGATAATCAAATAGAGAGTCTACAAAAGCTAGACAAAATCCAACACCAAAACCAAAAGGGCGAGCCAAATACCTTTGCATAATTCGCTAACCGTGAACTAGAAGGGATCGTATGAAACCTTTGTGGTAACGGATGCTCGAGCCACCTATATATTCCCACTATGAATACGATACAAGTTGAGGGGGAGAACTAAAGTCCCATACTACCTTCATTCATGGACGAAGTTCATTTTTAAAAACAAGGGAAAGTTAATACTATGCAAGCAAAAACTTGTGCGGAGGGATTTCAAATCCTTTCAGATTATGTTGTGGGTACTTGACATGTGTGTGGGGTAATTGTGATGTCACTTATTCAATGAATTCCAATACTTGTTAGACATTAGGGGATATAGGTTGATGATACAACCCCATTTTTTTTAAACTCCTTCCAGGGTTTTAGAGGCATTATTGTCCCTCATGTTTGTTGCTTGATTGTGGTGTTGTAGAGTATGGTAGAATTGAAATTTTGTAAAATGACTTGCCTCGCTATTTATTCTTTCCAACCAATGAGAAAGGAAGATATCCTTAGGAGGAAAGGAGCTACATGCCAACTTCATTATTATTGTTGAGTCTCCTATCACAGTGAGAGAATGTAGACTGAGAGCATGAGCTTGTAAAAGGCCTTGGTAAAGGGATACCACTTATGCTTGATTGTTTGTTGTGAATCCCAATCCCCATTCATAGTTGAATTCTTCATTTCCATCATGATCCAGGATGATCCTCCCTACATCCTTGATCCTCCCCACACCTACCATCCCTGGATTTCCTTTCGACAAAGAAGAGGAAGTGAGTTCTTTGAGACTGTTGCCATTTTTGAAATTCTTCATTTGAAAATTTTAGTTTCCATTTATGGTGGATGAAAGGCTTTGGGGATCTATTTGGGGTTGGAGAGGTGTGGATGTTCATCATCTCCTTCATCCAGTCCCTTTCCAGTTGATCTAGTAACATAGAACTGTGCATTTTTTATTTTTAGTTTATTAGATTGTCTTTAAGAAGCCCTCGTGCTTTCACGGTTGTTGTTCTCAGGGGATCCCTTTGCCTTTGGAAGATGGTTGCATTTTTTTTGCAGCCACACCTTCTATATTAGAAATTTTGGCATTGGATTCCATACTCTCTTGAGAATGGATTTATTTTTTAAACTTCCCATGTATTGCTTATGCCATGATGAGAACATCTCCTTTTAGTTGATTGGTATAGTCCACTGCTCATTGATTTCCTCAAAGGGCACTTCTTGCCATACTTGAAGGGTTTAGGGGCATTCTATAAAGATATGTTGAGTTTTTTTTTGTTAGAGTGGTATAGGGTGCACCATGAGGTGCTTTCTATTCCTCTCTTCCCGATATTATTTGTAGTTAAGAATTCATTATGCACTAGAACCCAATAGAAGGTGTTTACTTTGGGTATACCGTTATCATTCCAAATTTGCTTCCAAATACCATATTTTGGAGGGAGGGGGGATGATTTAAATCCGCAGTATATTTAAACTTTACGGAGTATCCCCATCGATCCCATCCTCGATAGTTTGGGATACTATTGATTGGAGCGCAACTAGATAACCCATCATAAAAAGGCCTAAGAAGAGGATGTAGTTTGGAAGGAAAATTTAGAGGTTTCCATCCCAACTAGCATGTATTATTATAGTGTCATCGACCCCAAACTAAGGCCAAAGGAACAACAGGTCTAGGAAAAGGCTAACGTAAATATTACACATTGGAATAAAGTGGCCTAAGGTTAGGCCAACAAGCCATTCCACTTGAACTTAGCCTTATGAAGTGCATGAAAATTAAACATGACATTTCCCAAACGTGCATACTTATTAAACATATCAACGTTGTATTTCGTAATATGAATGCACAGTATTAAGAATATTCAGTATGATCACGAATATGTAATAAAATAAAGTAATTAACAGTAAGCATCAGTTTGTAAAGCTAGAATGGACATGAGTAGTAAGTATTGCATATAATATTTGCTCATGTAATAATTGTCTTCTATATGAGAATTGCTTATCAGTTTTGTGATGCGTGTACTGATAGGAGTGGTTAAGAAGTAAGTAATAATAGCATCAGAACATAGCCACAACCACACAAACCAAAGCAAAGGAAAAGGCACAGGCTTCCAACTATAGTCTCCAAAATGAATCCCGTTGATGTTCCCTACAACCAACTTTCACTAGTATAATTTAGATTGAATGGTTGCCTTCCCTCCAACCATCAATCACCATTACAAATCAGATTTGTCATAACATGATCATATTTGCAACAACATGATCAGATATGCAACATTACAATCAAATCAGCAACAAGAGTGCTCTTATTTAGAAGAAGGGGTGCATCCCTTTAGCATTAAAACACTGTCAGCCAAAATAATCATAACTTGGTCATCTGAAAATATTTTCTAGTGGAACAAAAGGTGTTCCTTACTGGAAATGTTGCTCACAACGGAACATGTCTCATGAACCAGAAATGAATAGAAATGGGAGAACCGAAACCTATGGTTGTGCCCCTCTCATCACCGTGAG
>NWUY0300008178.1:2940-13414 GCA_004151065.3 Larix sibirica
AAAAATGTTATTACTCGGAGACTCGAGAGAGAAGCACTAGTTACAACAAGAATTTCATTAAATCACAATTTTGTTTTGTTGCTTAGGATATGATGACGTGTAAAATATTCATGGCAAGATTTTTTTAGAAGAAAGAAAGGATAGATTTTAAAAGAGTATATCATTGAGTTTTGGAAAGAGGTAATTCAGTTTACTATGTCTCCAATAACCATGATGTGCTGATTACATATTGAGGAGGATTATATAGCCACATGGGAAGGCAAGTGATGCTGTAAAGGTGGAAAACAGAAATGGAATAAGGAAGGCACGAAGGCAATCATTTTTCCACTGTAAGAACTGCAATATTAACGTTCACTAGTAGGAGAGGAGAACTGATGGAAGTTGCACATGGAATTTGTCGCAAACACCACAAACAACCAGAAAAATAGAACTGGTTAGTTGTGTATGTGGAACAAAAGTTAGACAACTCGAACATAAATATAAGGTTATGTGTATTAGTTGTGTACGTGGAACAAAAGTTGGACAACTCCAACATAAATATAAGGTTATGTGTATGGCCATTAACATAGAATTAAACTTAGAGTAGATTTAGTCATCAACAACATCAAATGTAATGTTATGTGTACGTTTATTTATATTTAATTGAATTTGACGAGGTTGAGGTTGAGTTGTTAAGAGGAAAGATAATTCAGTGAACACTCACATAAATATACAATTCAAGAAAACTAAAATTCATTGACTTTTTGACATTGGATCATAGTCAATTTCAATGATCAACTTAATTCATTGATAATCTGATTGGAAGTGCAATACCATATTTATCCCTATCTATTCAGATGGGAAAGCTAAGCATTGGAGTTGATACTCACCAAGTAGTGCAAGTTTAGATTTGTAATTGATGCAAACTATGTTGATGGAATAGTACCATATTTTATTCTATGTTGAGCCAAGCCATCCTTGGTATCACATATTTGTATGGGAGAGATGTAGTGTTTACATGTAGGCCAAACCAATACATGTAGGGAAAGATGGGGAACATTTGTAGTTGGGTGCGTAGAAAGGAAAATTGAAACGAGATAATTGAAACTCTCGTTAATAAGTTCACACCAATTCTGGAGGTTGATAAGTCTACAGAAAAGTTTTATGTTGTTCTTCTTGATAAAGAATCAACAAAAATAAGTAAAAATGGAGGTTTAAACTTGTTGGAGGAATGAGTGGGAACAATTGATCACTTCCTACAAATAAGTGTTTCAAGAACCCACATGAAAACCCTCTATGAATTAAGTGTTTCAATTGATCACTTCCTACAAATAAGTGTTTCAAGTGTTTCCCAATATTGGATTCTACAAACTACTTTTGTTGCATTGGTCAATGGTTCATCATGCAAATCTTCTTTTTCAATTCCCCATTTTTTAATCCATTTCATATGAAGACCAACCCTTATATTGAGATGCAATTTTTGCTTGAGTTTGTATCCATGTGATTTATTTGATAATACATGTAATAAATAGGCATAGTGCATCTTCTTTCGAAAAACACACATGTTTATGCTAACGTCATAAAGGAAGGGATTTGTATTTTAATTCGTAGATGCTCTATTAAGATCTCTTCAAAGACTCTTAGATCTGTTTTTCTAGATTCTTTTGAAAGGTCAAGTAACAAAACCGAACAATCATGTATAATTTGCATTTTTCATTATTTTTTCGAATAACAATGCCCCGCTCCATAGCTTAATTTTTTTGCGATTTCTAAACAATAGAGGTCTTTCATCTATTACTAGTTTCTCTACACAAGTGTTCTAGTTATAACTAGAATCACTTTCAAACCCCACATACTTGTAAAAAAGAATTACCTCCAAAAACGTCTTAAGTAATACATCATAAAAACATTCCCTCAATGCGAAAGTGTGAAATGTTATGTCAATAACCTTTTTGCTCATGTTGAATGTACTAGGACAATAAAAGGTTTCTTTAATAACAACAATTTTTAATTTAATTTTTGTTGTTAATATAGATTTAAACATGTCAAGTTTAGGGATAAACTCTAGCTTGATTTTATTAAAGTGTGAATGGTCTTATTCATACAAAGGGAGAGGTGATCTTTGGGCTTCGGATTTCCAAGGTACGTGCCCCTTCACTTCCATAACTCAAAACTAATGATTCATAGTATTTTACAATATTCGTAAGTGGAACCATAATCCTTACCGATTAGGTTTCCAACATTCCCCCCTTAATCCATAGGGGTGTTCATGAGTCCAAGCATATTTCTAAACNNCATATTTTTGTAGTACATCTCTTAGGAGGCCCTTTTTTGACCTCAAAATCTCTCTAATGTTTTTCCAATAGCTCCGCACTGATCATAGGACTCGACATGGATTCCTTCAAATTCCAGTCCCCGAGTGCCCTGGAAATCCCCAGCTACCTATTCAGATACCCGTCCTTATCCATGAAATCCCCCATGGAGTCTATCCGCGACCTCTTAGCCTTCGAAGTCGGCTTGTGATCAATTGAAATTTCAAGAACTCTTCCACCACTTTTCCCCAAAACCGCCCGACAATCACCAACATTGGCGACCACAAGCGACTTCCCCAACGTTGTCGCCACAAGCGTTTTTGTCCTGGATCTTATGTCGGCCTCTGCGAGGGCATCGTTGGACTTATGGATTCCATTCTTAATGGAATTCTCAATTCCTCCGTCGGAGAAATCGACATCGTGGAATATGATATTTAGGAGGTTTTGTTTAATACATGTCGTCTCGTTGCTGCCGCTATGGTCGTCGAAGACTCCATAGAAGGCCATTGACTGAAAGTGGGGGTTGTTTAGGTGGCCCGCTATGTCGTCGATGCAGATGTTCTCGTCTTCCATGTATCATTGCTTGACACCGATGTTCTCCCAACTTTCAGAGCGCAAGATGACAGTATAATCGTTTGAATCCTCACTGCATCTCAATTCAATTTTCTCTATCTGATACAACTTTTCATCTGCACTGTTACCTCCCATTTCCTCTGCGTATAGAATTTTTATTTTGAATTTTGGGTATTTCTATCAAGTTACAAAATAAGAGCGTAATAGAAAGCATGTTTTTCTCTAAACGCCTTCTCTCTTGTACCCTTTCGATCACACATTAAGTTGAGGGGTAAGATGAGATTATCAAATGGGTGAATACATGTATTTTAAGTTTGAATTTATCTAGTAAGTTGTTAGTTAATTAAATTTTGCAAAGGTTCAAAGTATTTTCTCCAAAAATTTATTTAAATTTTGTATCTTAGAGAATACAATCTTGTATTGTAGATAAATGTTTGTATTGTAAGGGATTAGGTTGGTTTAACATTTTTGGATTGTTATATATGTGAAGTGACAACATATTCCCCAATAGGGGGTAGATCATTTTTTCGATGTAATAAGTCTTTTGAAATAATGTATGTGAAAGAAAGTGGGAATATCATAAGGTTCTATCTATGATTTTGATATTTGTAAGCAATAATGTAGCTTGCCATTTGAGTGTTGTTAAAAATTTGATTAATAACTACAAAATAAAGATGAATTTATTTTAAAAAATTAAAGAAAATTTTTGATGGGAAGTCCTATAGTACTTCTCTATATTTCATATATGGTGTCTGTTAGCGCTTTACCAAATTGTATCCAGTGGGGCATGCCATATAGGCAACTTAAGAGATATGCATCACATTTCGCAGATGGAGCCATTTCAACACTTGACTCTAGTAGCTAACATGCCCAAGATAACTCTTAACACTTGGGATATATTTGCATTAATGTGGATGTCATATAAATACATGAAGAAATGATCTTTGTTTTTCATCTCCCAAGAGTTCCTTTTGAATTCTCAATGACCCTTTAATTTATTAGGTAACTAAAAATACATCCTATATAGTCTAATATTTACAAATTTTATAAATATTCTTGTAGGATTGGGTATCCAACATCCCCCCCTAATCTGAAGGGGTGTTTGTTGGTCTAAGCATCTTTCTGAGTTTCTCTTCCAAGATATTTGGTAAAGATGTTTGCAATTTTCTCACTTCTAGAATAGTCTTGTCCTTTACATGATATTGAATCAGATGGTACTTTGTGTTCGTTTGTTTGGTTCGATCATGGAATCTAGGATTCTTGGCCAACTTGATTGCAGAAGTGTTGTCAATCAAAAGAGGAGTAGAAATCACTGGTTTCTTTTGCAAATATTTAAGTATTTTCCCGAGCCACAATTTACGTTGTTGCTTTTGCTCCAACCACATATTCTTCTTTTGTTGTGGAATATGCTAGAACATACTTGTTTATGTGATCTCTAGGAGACAGTTGTTGATCAAAGATTCATGAGGTAGCCTTAAGTAGACACTCCATTCTCTATGTCGCCATGAAAGTTTGAATCAAAATAGCCAATCAGTTTGAAGTCATCCACCTTCGAATATTTGAGTCCCATTCAAGTATTTTAGAGCTCTTTTGGTAGCATGCTAATGTCCTTACAAGGTTTTTGCATAAACCTGGAAAGGATTCCAACAATAAATGAAATATTTGGTATGGTAGTGGTAAGGTATATAATACTCCCCACAAGTTGTTCTTGGTTGTAACCTCAAATTCACTTTCTTCTTTTGATGTGAGCTTCAAATTCTATTCCATTGGAGTAGAGAGAGGGTTGCACTCTGTAATGCCAAATCTATTCAAAAACTCTCAAACGTACTTCTTATGGGATATGAATGTGTACTTGGGATTGTAATTCACTTCAATGCCCAAGTAGTATTGAAGATGTCCTAAATCTATCATTTCAAATCCCTCCTTAAATTCTTCGTCACATGTAGTGCAACTTTCATTCCTCCTTGTCATCAAAATATCATGTCCATACACCACAAGATATACAATACAGGTTCCAACTTTCTTTACAAACAATGTTGCATCATCAACATTAAAGTGTTTAAAATTTAATTTTAGAATATGCTCAATTACATACCATGCACAATGTGCTTTTTTCATGCCATGCAATGACTTGATGAGTTTTAATACTTTTTGTTCTCGTCCCTTCACAACAAAGCCTTTTGGATGAGACATGAAGGCATTCTCTTTCAATTCTCCATTAAAGATGGCAATCTTCACATCCATTTGATGAACTTTCCATCTGTTATATGCAACCAAAAGTAATAGGTTTTTAATGATAGCCCAATTTGTTTTGGGGGAGAAAGTCTCCTCATAGTCAATGTCTTCTTTTTTTGAAAAACCTTTAGCCCCCCTTCTTGCCTTATTCTTGTCAAGTCATCCATCTGATTTGTACTTGTTCTTGTGGACCCACTTGCAACATTGGTTGGGTTCCAAATGGAGTCTCCATCAACTTCCACATTCCATTCTTGATGAGAGCATTATATTCCTTCTGCATGGATTCTTTCTACTCATCGTGAGCAACAACTTCTTCAAAGGAAGTTGGTTCAAAGTTAGCATATAAATTTAATTCAGAATCATACCAAACATCCATATCTTCTACATCACCTAAAGTTGAATTATCTACATCTCCTCCATCATCTTGTTTGGTCGAACTACTTGTTCCCATCTTTTTTACTTCATTGAGATGAACACTTTCAAGTGTCTTTGTGACCCACTTTGGAACTTTCCATGAAGGTCTAGGTTGCTCTATTAGTGGTGCTTCATTCTCTTCAAGATTAAGTGTTTCAATCCTCTCAATCACATCATCCATTTAAACCTTCTGTTTCGGTGTATTGGGAAAAACTTGTTATGAAGGGAAGATGGTTCCACAAAAGGAGATTCCAAAGATTTATCCAAGATAGGGATACCCCCTTCAAGATGTGTAATGTCATTATTTGTAATATCCCAATATCTCACCTTCCTAAGTTGATTTCGAAATTACATTATGATTTTTAAGTTTCTATAAAGTACTGGAAAGATGAACACGATGGATAGTGATTAATGGTGTATAATTTGTAAATTTGTTTATTTTATTCTAAACTACCTTCCTTAACTCATATGGGAAACATAGAAATATGAGAAACCATTATCTCACTACAGGATAAGTTTGACTTGGGGAACTAAACATGAACTTGGAAATTATACTTCATATTTTAGATGACATAAAAACTATATTATTAGACCATTCCAACACCCTAACAGTTAGTGTGAGGTGTCTCATTCACATTGCACATAAGGAAACTTTCTAAAAATAGAATCTCTACAATACAAAAGAGAGGAGAAAACAAGAAATGGTTACATTTTTCCTTCAAGGAAAAGAAACAACGAGAGACACACAAACAACAAACAATAATCAACCTCAACACACCATAAAATCCAGAGACTCATGATGAATGACAGAAAAGCCAAAGACTAGGTATTTGCATGAGAAAATGACCAGAGTTCAAGTTTCATTAGGTTCAGGAAAGAAAATCTCTATGGCCATAGAGTGAAGCACTAAAGGTGTTGTGAGGCAAAGGGTTTTTTCCTATGCTGAACCTTTAAAAGAATGGTAAAAGGAAATCTTGAATTTTTGTAGTAACATAGAATATAAGCCTTTTAGTTTGCTCACAATTATGAGCACTAAAAAAAGTGTGAGGTGTGGAATTGTAAGGTGCCTCTGCCTGTTACTAAGGACCGTGTTAGTCCTGGTTTGATTGAGACTTAGACATTAATTGGAAAATTATTTAAGTAGCTTAACCCTAGTGGGCTTATGGAATGGCTAGAGGGTGAATGGAAGGATAGTGTTATTAAAGGGTCCTGGTTGGTTTACGGTTGGTTGGTTAGGGATTTCTCATTTGATTTGTTTGAAGATCTTTTAGAATAAAAAATAAGTTATTTAACCTTCTGTAATTTTCTTCTTTGATTAAGGATATAGCTTCTGTACTTGCATTCAATCGTTGTATTAAATACTAAGAATATAGTTGAGACTGAACTTGACAGTGATTGTAACTGAGATATTGTCAAAGGGTTTTCTTTCTAGAGTTATTTACAAAATTACAAGTAAGACAACAAAATTCTGTATATTATCTTTTGATATTGTGTTTAGAATCTACATATTTAAGACTAAAATCCCATAACTAAGCATCAAAAGTAATTAGAAAACAAATATAGGGCTCAGTGTTCAAACCTTTGTACATCACACAGGTAATTTTTTAAGTGAGTTGGTTGAATCAACCAACCCTGTAGTAAGGGTTTGGTAATGCAAGAAATTAAATAATCTTAAACGAAGAAACATATCGAGAATGAGAGCGAATTTACCTAGTTTGACGATATTGTACAGAAACCCTCCTTCCAGAGCTCAGTAGCAAACTCTTGCTCTGTGATAAACATTTCGACTACATACCCTCGTCTTCAAAACTTACAAGGAACATAGCCGATGCTGATAAATTCTTAGAAATCCCGAAGTATAATGCTCTTAACCATTTGAATACAAAGGAACAAACTTCTAGTGGACAAATAAAACTAGGAGTAATCGACTCCAGGGTGCACGAGTCGCCACTTGACTCACAAAGCTGAGCATTGGTAAGAGCACCATCCTTTACCATAGTTAAAAACAAAAGATAAAGTAAAATCCCTGGTAACGAACATGACTTAGGGTCGAATGCCAATACCGCCTGCAAAACCATGGGTGGGTTTGATTCCCGCAGTTAAACAATGAAGTATTACCATTAATCGACAATGCATGCCATTATCACTTGTTGCTGTCAAACCCATACGGTGTTAAATGTTGAACGATCAGAAAGAAGCAATAGTTAAGCTTGGATAGGGTAGTATTTCGAGCATAGAAACTATGTTATAACAATGGTTAATACCAAAACTCATATGACGTGATTGTGTTTTAACCAATGCCTCAAACAATCACGATGCGGTTGATAGCTTGGGCTTAAGCCCGATCAATTAAATCATAATCATATATCTAAAACCATCACGATGAGATAGATTGCTTAGGCTTAGGCCTAACATTTAAATCATAACCATAAATCAAAAGTAATCACAATAAAGTCAAGTACTTAGGCTTAGGTCTAAGCCACAAACATTAATGTTTTCATAGGTGTCCTTTTGGTACTTACATTGTGGAGTTCATATTGTTACTCTAACATAATTAGGGTAATATTATGCATAAATTTAGAAAATGGAATAGAGGTCATAAGTGTCACAAAACTTATTGTATATAATTTGTTATATAATTTGCTTAAAATGAGTTACATTTATAGGAATAGATTTGGTTAAACAGATTTTTTGAATTTTGGATTTGAAGATCTCTTTTAATCTCTTAGATGTAACAAATTCTAGATAATAGTAAATGTTAATTTCAACACCCTCCCTTAATGTTTACAATACAGAACACAATTGCAAAACAGAAAATACAATACTGAATCTTGTCTGACTGGTCTTCATCAGCATTTACACCGACTTTGAAGTCTCACAGTTTGCGCTCTTTCTTCACTTTATCTTCGAGCTTCCTATTTGACTCATTTAAAATACAGCAACTTCTGACCATCAATAAATAAATTGTAGTGACTAACAATATTGAGTACTTAAGATGCCAGAGTACATAGCGGCTGAGTTTGGCAAAGAAGTAATCAAGTAACTAGATTGCTCTATGGAGATACTCCCATCTGTCGAATACATAGCTCGCTGAATCCAACAGTAATCTAGGAGAGCATTCTGAATATGGACATATCTAGAAGTTAGCCATACACTAACCTTTACAAACATACATAAAATATTACATAAAGTAACCTGTAACTGATGCTCTCGGAGCAGGACAAATCACATCAGCTTGATCTTGTTAAGAACAACCTGTAACTAATGCTCCCGGAGCTCGACGAGTCACATCAACATAAAACTTAATTGGCGTATTCTTTGTGTATTCTTTGTGGTTCTGCATCCTTTGATTCTTCAAAATATAATTTTACAAACAACTAATAATATTTTAATAAAAGTCCACGCTTAATAAAGACTACAAATTTCACACACATATCCTTTAGTCATAAGCTGCACACGATGTGATGGATTTGGCTCAAAACTTAGGCTGCGAATGATCCCAGCTACTGCTCTTCGCACCGATTTTTCAAGGTGACGTTACCCATAGAAGGCCCAACAAATGAATCAACTTTGATTACAGTATGAAGGATGAAATCAAACCCTCAGCTCTTGCAAACTGGCATAGATTCGGTCTATGGAGATCTGCTCATCGCAAACACCGTTGGACAATAAAATCTTTCAACCTGTCAGACGTCCAATCAACAGATCCGATCCACATGTGAATATCTCCTCTGGTTTTGCCAATCCTCTAGCTCACGATGTGAAGGTGGCAATAATACTCCAACGCAGGACGCTCTGGACAGTTCATTCTCTCATCAAATAATTACAGCACCCAACCTCCACGGATCACCAGCCTCCTCACGAAATTAATACTCACATAAGAAATAAAACAATCCACTCTCACACGCCCTATGCTATCTACAGAAATTCACTCTGTATTCCATCTTCCTGGCCCTCCAGTGAGGGAGCAAAGCCAGAGCGGGCTTTGATACCAACTTAGAGAATGGAATACAGGCTATACGTCTCACAAAACTTATTGTATATAATTTGCTTAAAATGAGTTACATTTATAGGAGTAGATCTGGTTAAATAGACTCCTTGAATTTTGAATCTAAAGATCTATTTCAATCTCTTAGATGTAACAAATTCTAAATAATAGTAAACATTAATTCCAACATATAATATCTTACTACGTAACCATTAAGGTTAACTATAAGCTTCATAACATTATTTAGTATTACAAGAATAAAAACCATGTTATCATTAAAAAATGCAAGGAAGAGACGAACTTACAAAATATTCATATAGTTTCGTTAATATTTAAGCATAAATATCCAAGTTAAAAAATATTATGGTTGTGGAAATGTGCCCTATACATTAAAAAAAATAAAAGAGATAAAATCACATCCTGTAAAAAGGGACATTACATTATCAGCTTCATGTCTCTCAATTGACCTCATTTTTGTTCATTTAAAAAAAATAACGGCTCTAAAAAGTATGAACTTAGATAAAATTGCTTGAGCCAAAAACATCAACTCTACATTCTTAAAAAATAGCATGGAACATACCATATTCAAGAGTGTCCTATTCACTCTTTTTGCCACAACTTTCTGTTGAGGATTGTATGGAGTAGTTGTTTGATGCCTAATCCCATGTTGTCTAAGATAGGCTTCAAATTCATTTGATGTGTAGTTGATGAATTTTATGGAACAAGCTGTTGCTTTTCTATTCACATAAATTTTCATAATTACAATGGACCTCTAAGAGTGTATTTAAACACTTCTGTATGCTGAAACCCTAGAACCTAGCTCATGCTTTGTGCCTTACTCTTTATGTTTTATGCATGCTTTAACTCAACTTAACTCATTTCCACTGAGATAAAGCGGGAGTTAATTACTTTTTTCCAACACTCCTCCTTAATTACAATCGCTAAGCATGCGATCTAATTGCTACTAAAACAT
>NWUY0300008182.1:9091-22593 GCA_004151065.3 Larix sibirica
ATACAATGGGCTACCCAAAACCATGGGCCTGTAATCTGTTGGCGCAAAAACAACCCATAACGAAATTTTCATTCAGTGGGTGTTGCCCCTGAACCCCCGACGGGGGCCCGCTAGCCCCCGCGCCCCCCAGCTGGGGGAGTGCACCACTCCCCCAGATCCCCTGTTGCGCGTGCCGGGATCATAACCAAACCTGGGGTACACACATGGCTGAATCATCATCTATGAGACTGGAATATCTGGCTCCACAACCAACAAAGGTCAGGTGTAGGTACATGGAGCTCAACTGGAATGCTTGACCATTACCACATACACCCATTAGGAAATGTTGGCAGGGGGCATTCCAAAAATACTCCATATGTAGTCTTCATAGTAGTGGAAGAACACAGTTCAACATCCATGCCTTAGAGTGGTTGAAGTCTCTAGTTCCCATGGGTAGGGCAGTGAAAATTGAAATATTTATGAAGCTTGAAGTGGTCATAGCTCACCCTAGTCTCTTTTTGTATGTGTTTTTTTTTGTACAGTCCTTTTAGGAGAGTTTGTTAGGGTCTACAAGTCTAGTTTTTTGTAGCAATTGGCATAGTAGCCTTCAAATGTTAGGTCGAACACATATTTTTGGACAATGCCCTGTTTGATCTCAGGCAAATTTTGCATTTGGAAAAAAATTGTACTCTTTCGATTGTTTTAACCAACTTTTTAATATAAAATTTATATCAGTTTCAGTTTTAGGGAAGAAATAAAAAAGGATAAAGATAAAAAAAAAATAAAATTAAATATGGGAGTAATGGATTTTTAACATGTAAGGTCGAGAAAATAGGATCATTATAGTAAATTTGTACAATTGACATAATATTAGTTATGTATTATATACGATATTAAATGCTAAGTTTTCCTCTAAAAATCAATATGATATATGTTTATTCCTTGTCTATTTGAAGAATGAGTAAAATAAAAAAATGCTCCAAATGAAATCATATTTGGAGAGATGTAATAACTTCTTCCAAAACTAGCTCACTCTTTAATGGAAAAGTCAACACAATGTGATGGATTATCTCAATCGGTTGTTATTAATGTTGTTGGGAATTTGACTAGTTTCATGCTAACTAATGCTTAATGCAAATGTCCTTGAATGAGGTGCACTAGTTACAACAACATATTTACTAAAAATGTCATAACAAAATATGGAGAAACATCCCTTAAGTTTCCTCACAATATTTTCCTAAAAAAAACATAAAAAGCAACACACTTTAAACCTTTACAATGAATCTATAATCTCAAAATGTAAATATCTTTAAATAATTAATAATATTTATTATAAACACATAATACATCGAATACAAGAAAATGCACTGATCTTCCGATTTTTCCATTGTTAAATAGGTTATGTATAAAATGGTTATGAAAAACATGTGATGATCACTCACAATTATTGACATGTGATAAATTGCTTAACATGAAAGTAAACAATAAGTTTAAGAGAATGTGACTCTTTTTATAAAACTAATAACTTAAAAACCATCAGGAAAGTGGGTTTTCTTTTTTAATATGTTAACTTTTGTTTGTAATGACCCCAGTTATGTCTTTCAAGTTTATTTTAATACAACGTAATAAGTATTGTAATATTAAAGGGTGCTTTGACCTTTATGTCTATTTCATGCGAGATCAGAACTTTAACTACTAATTCTAGAGTGATCCCCACCTTAGTGCGAGAGTGGTGTTATTTAAGTTATTATATGGAAGGCATTTTTAATGTGGTCGTATCACTAAAAAGGTCCTCATGCCAATATTGCTTTACATATACTACTTATTATAAACAATTTAGATTACCATTAAATTCTAAATCTTAATTTTAAGTATTTTATCATAGATTTATATGATTAGGTGGTTTATAATCATCATCATCATTGTATGAGACTTCCTTGTTTGTGGGATAAGGGACCTCTTCTGTGAGTGATTTGAACCTATGACCTCTTAGGAAGAAACCCACGTTCTTAATTATTAAACCCACTCAAACTCCTTAAATTAAAAGACACTAGACTCTAAAACATTGTTTTTTTTTACCAACAATCTCGATAACATTAGTATTATTCGCTTGTCTTGAAAGCAAAAGAAGGCTTGAACAATCCAATGGATAAATGGATAAAAAATGACAATACGTTTTTTTGACATGAATAACAATCCTTTATTTAATAGTCATTTTGTTTTTTTGTTTATATGATTCAAACTGATATACCTACATTATGGCATCAAAGTTTATATATTATAAATTATAAATTTTTTATGATAAATCAATAATTTTACCATAAACTTCTACTTTAATTACAACTTTAGAATACTCATTGCTTTAATACGAAAATACATAATTTTTCTTACTTCATCTTATATATCCAATATAAATTTCGTTCAACATTTCCCTTGAACCGTTGTAAAAAATATGTTAATATAGAATAGCCACTTACTATAAAATCTAAACATACCCCATTTACACACTTGAAATATAAACTACCTAAACATATAGTATACTTAATACAACTTTATATCTAAGGTCAACCTTGATGTATGAGAGGTATAACTTTTTTTTTTCATAAGAAAAAGTGCATACTATTAATATTAAAAATAGTAAGATGGAATATACAGAGCACAAGCTCAAAAATGTCTAATTAGATCATCAAAACAAGCCATTCCATAGTCCGGAACCAGCCAACAAAAATTACATAAATAATGATTGACCAAATTACAACAAGCCAATCAATACAAACAAACAAAATGTCCATAAACATCACCAGTTTATAACATAAAAGAAATCCATACAAACCAAAAGAAAAAGCTCCCCACCGAGCAGCGAGAGTGAGCATCACTACATGAAAGGTAATCTTTATATCTAAAGTCAACCTTGATGTATGGGAATAATAAGGGATTAAGTCAAATCAAAATTGATAACACTATTAGATATTATTAAGCGTGTGAGTAAAGCATTCTAGAACATGAAGAAATATACTTCAAACTTTTTATTGTGCTTGGGAATCCCATAATGCTCTTACTAACCAACCTAGTGTCAAGTCATATGTCATATATCTAGCCCACCCATTTGCACCCACTTCTATCTCCACAATTCTCTTTCTAACCAACCTAATGTCCAATCATATGTCATATATCTAGCCCGCCAATTTGGAGCCACTTCTAATCCATAGTACTATTCCTAACCAACATAAAGTCAAGTCATATGTCATATACCTACCCTACCAATTTGGAACCACTTCTAGATCCTTAAATTTTAAAATGTATTGGAAGTTATTTTATATATTGTAATTGTAATAAGTGAAATGAGGTAAAATTTTAGTTTAAGATGGGAGATATTTTTTGTGTTCATGAAATTGTATAGTTGATAAAATAAAAAAGAGAATATGAATAAATATGGATTGCTTAAAGTAATGAGAAATTTGTACATAGATTATGTTTGATACATTTTAATATTTAACAAGTTTGAATTATTTAATATATATATATATATATATATAATTTTCAATGTGAGGTTAGTTTTTTCATGGATTTTAGGTAGTTCGAGGATTGTTCTTATGAATTAAAATTTGAAGATATTAATAATCACACATCTCATAATCGACATATATGTAAGTTTTGTAACAAAGAATTAAAATTAGAAAAAGTTTTTATTTTCTTTTGTTTGACCTATTACAACATTTATGATAATTATTATTATTTATTATAAGCCTGTGCGCTTTTAGGTTTATTATAAAGACCATAGTTATGTTTCCCTTTTCACCAGATAGTTTACTCAAATATTGGAAGTTGTGACGTGCCTTTAGATCCATTTCCATTTCAGATCTCTTGGCTCATTAAGCCATTATTCATGAACATAGGGATAGAGACATGGACTCTATCAACATTCATAGAGGGCACTCATTGTTGAATCTCTTGAAAAATACAAAAAATGGGTTGTACTCATGGTCGAAGTTCATTTTAGTGCATTATTCTTTATTTGTAAACCTCATTGTTTTTAACAATAATGGTTAGATTTTGTGTCATAGGGTGTTTGAACTAAACCAACTAGATATGTAAAACAAAAAAAAATGACCACAACCATTGAACAAAAATAAGCCTAGTGAAGTCCAAAACATTCTATGTTGGATTAAACAACAAAACACTACATAATTATGGTATGTTTTACAAATTGAAACAATAAAAATGCTATAAGACAATGCATTAACAATTGAATATAAAACTAAAAATTCTAACATGGAAGAACAACAAAATTAAGATCTACCTAGGCTCACAAAGCATCCTCAAGAGAAGGAATTTCTTCAACTTGATTATCCTTGGGGTTGACCACTTCAAATTCTTCTTTGTGATCACAAGGGAGATGCCCACTATCATCTAGATCCCCTTATCACCAACACATAACTCCCCGATCAATGAATCATCTGCAGACATTGAAGGCGAGGGGATGGGGGACACAATGACAACTTGAGGTGAGTTTGAGTTGGGCTATGATTCTAAGCACTAGAGACTTTGTAGAACTAAGTTTCAAATTTATTTCCAAACGATCCCTGCAAGAGACCTATATACAATCTTGGAATTCTTTCTCAAACTCCTTCCACATCAAAAGTTGAGAGGTGGTTCCCAATGCATAATCATCCCTAACCCTATTGTCGTTATTCAATTTATGCCCCAAGTCTTCCCTCCATTGATTCCATCATGTGTTTGATCTCATTGCACTACAATTAACTTCCTCAATTTCTTGCTCGCATTGTTTAATTCCTCTTTGAACCTTAAATCACAAAGCACATAAAACTTGTTGCAACAATGGCAATGTCACATGATGTTTATGGAGAAGAACACACAAATACAAGTAGAGACAACCATAATTGTTTATAGATACCACCATTGGCGATCTCGATCCCAATTCATAACACTACCATACCCTTCATTCATAGCTGCAAATCTATCATGGTTAGGAAGCATAGAAGACCTGAGATAAATAATGAAATCCAACAAGAAACAAAGAGATATCATGCTATGAATCCCACACATGATTTCCCTTCCATCCATTGTACCATACAAGAGTGCATTCACAAGTAGGAAAACCATAAAGTGAAAGGGCTTCGACAAAGATATTAAATTCCATTCAAACCAATGACGCTTGGAATATACATGGATGCCAAAAATTATTTTGCATGGGCCTTCATTAATGTCAATATAATGTTGGGGGATGGGATATCCTCCTTTTAAACTCAAGGATCCTTCATCCATCGATACTCCAATGTTGGCCCGAGCATCAACCTCACTATTTTGCTTCCTTAGGTCTTGAAAGAAAGAGATTGATTTGAATTGATGACACAAGGCAATTGCCATTTGAATGAGGCATGAAAGCCTAAATTGGTTCAATGTAGTTTGAAGAAACAATTCTCTAATAACAATTGAATCCCCTACCATCATGGTATGTGATGCCCCCATTCTCTTGGAAAATAGATAGACCTTGGATAGAAACTAGAATCTACACCTTGTTAGTGGTCACATATACTAATCCCATGCATACTTAATGTCTTTCTTTCCATCAAGGTCATATATGCCTCCCACACACCTCCAACCTCAAATGTTAAAGATAGTATTTTCTCCCATATTTTATTTTCATGTTATAAATTTGTATATTTTTTGTCAAAATCTTTTCATACAATATTTTAATATACACAATGCTTATTTTTTAGAATTAATTTAAATGATTTTTTTTAATATTGTTTTCTCAAAATAAATTAAATTATTTATGTATATTAACATTAGAGTTTGATTTCAACTCTCCATGGTTTTCTCCGTTGATCAACAAACTGTTTCTCTTGAGATATATGATTGCTGTGAGTGCTCTCTCCATAAAAACAAAGATAAGAGTTGTTCTATGGTGGCTTAGAGTGACATAACGTTTGGAGGGATCTAACATTGGAAAATTTAGCAACTTGAATTATGGGATCCACAATGGAAAATTTATCCCAGATGGTTCGTCCACCTACTTGATTTCACAAAACAAATTTGATAAAAGTGGCTTAAAATTTTTGATAAGTTCCTCATTATATATTAAGTTCTTTGGTTTGCTCAAAAGAGGGGTGTTTTCAAGATACAGGTCGCAAAATATTCTGAAGCCATTATTGATTGAGCTGATGATCGCACAATTTTTCAAGTGCTTCATTTAGAACAATGAACAAGAAGAGTACAAGTTTTAAAAGAATGGTTCACTTTTTTCTTTTCTTTTTCCCATGTTTATCGTGGGTTCAACTGTGTGGTTGATCGGCTTTCCAAAAAGGATATTGGGGATATGGATGGTTTTATCCATTTTGAGGAATTGTTGATGCTGTAAAGGTTGATTCAGGGACATTATGCTTCTTCTAGACTATCTAGATATAGTTTCTTTTGCTAGTCCTCAGTTCTGAACTTGTTTGTTCCTTCATTGCAGATCTGTAGTATGATAGAACAGTTGCTAGTTGACAGCTTTTTTATATTGGAAATGTTTCTTTGTGTGAGTGAATGATAAAGTCTTGTTTTTTTTAATACTTTCTGCTCCTCAATAACTTCTTTGTAAAGACAATGTAACTTTGATTCTCCATTTGGATGAATAACAAGTTATAGCTTTTTTTTCTCCGTTTGAAAAAAGTATTACACTAATGACTTGGTACTCGCTAAACACTGTAAATTTGGTTAAGGATCCATATTTTGATTGATTGATTTATTTATTAAGTAAAAATATATTTTTGTGAGAATATTTTATATAACTATTTCAAAATTAAAGAGAGTGGAATTTTGCAATTTCATAATGCACATCATTTTGGGGTTAATTGTGTTTTATGTTTTCTGGTTGATCTCTTTGAATGTCAATGAGGAGGTATTTAGTAATAATATCCATTTTAACCCTGGCTCTATCAAGCACCGAGAGGGATCAAATCCCTTGAGGTGCAAACCCCTTTTAGANCTTAAGATGCAAACCCCTTTTAGAGTCCTAAACTTGAGGAAAGGTTTGAACCTCAAGGGATATGATCCCTTTCAACACTTGATAGAGCTAGAGTTAAGATGGATCTATATCTGTTCCAATCATAGTGGCCACATCAAAACAATATTACCTAGAAACCAAAATTACCACATTGAAATCATCTCATCCAAATTTTAAAAAAAAATTATGTGATCAAATGGTAAATTGTAATATAGTAATAATAAATGTGAAAGAGTGCAATGCAATTTAACGATGAATTACATATATATTACGGAATGCTTAATTTCAATTTGTTTTATTTTGCTTTTATTAAAGCCACTATTGCCCTCTTTGTCATCTTCTAATATCGATAAGGTTGAGTTCAAACATCATTCGCCCTTAATTTGAGATATTGTTGTAAATGTTAGACCACATCTCTCTTTAAATCCAATATTTATAGTTGCTCTCTCTATGTTAATCCTTGTGAGTTATGGATTGTCAAACCCCAAGCAAGTTCCAATTAAAATTTTCCTTATCTACATCATTGTAACATTTTCTTTTATGAAATTTAATGATGAGTTACATGTATATTTAAGTGAATGATATTATACAAAATGTAAAATCACTGAAATCAGTGAATGTTAACAATATTATTAGATCATATTACATTTCTCAATGCACAAATTTCAAATTAGAAGGATGTTGGATCATAATGCAAATCTCTATCTAAAGACATAGATCAATTCCTTATATGCATCATTTTAACATTTTCTTCTATGAAATTTAATGTTGAACTACATATATATTTAATTAAATGATATCATACAAAATGTAATATCATTGAAATCAATGCATCTTATATATACCATTAGATCATATTACATTTCTTAATGGATATATTTTAAATTAGAGGGTTGTTATATCATAACACAAATCTCCATCTAAAGACACAAATTAATGGATCATAGATGTCCCTGCGTGTAACTAAATCGGATTAGGGTTTCGAACATTTAACGATGATGATTCTATCTACTCGACTAACTGTGGAAATTGAATCAGATTAGGGTTTCTAATATTTAACTGAATATTATCATACAAAATGACCAATTTTGAATGGTATCATACGAAATGGAAAGAACGGATGGATGGATATCTTTGGCCATAACAAATGGATCAACCATGGGGTTTTTGGCTCCAAAAATGTCTTGACGATATGCTAAACTCTTGGATTGCGTCGTTGAGTGTCATTTCTATTAATTAGATTAGGATTTCAACTATTTAACTGTGACGATTCCAAATACAATTGTAAGTAGTTCTTTAGATTCGTTTTGAATTTGTATAGGGTGGAGATACCTAGCCACAATTACTTCAAGCAAAATATTTCATGTACAAAATTTGACTACCAAATTACCACATTATAATATTAGATGCCAATATATACTCAAAACAGTAATTGAATCATATTAGGGTTTTGATTGTTTAAGTACGGTGATTCTATCTACTCTAATAACTATGGTAACTGAATTAGATTAAGGTTTCTACTATTTAACAATGGTGATCAATTCTATCTACTTGGAAAACTATGGTAACTTAATCATATTACGGTTTTGACTATATTTTATGGTGATATTCTATCCACTTGACTAACTATGGTAAATTAATCAGATTAAGGTTTTGACTATTCAATTGAATGGTATCATACAAAATGTAATATGACTGAAATCAACGCATCTTAACAATACTATGAAATCATGTTGCATTTCTTGATGCATAGATTTCAAATCTGAGAGATGTTAGATCATAACAAAAATATCCATCTAAAGACATAGACCAATAGATCGTAATGTCCCTCGGTGCAAGCAATGCATCTTAACAATACTAAAAAGAACATTCNTTAGTGGAAGTTGTTTTGTTGTACCTCTTTCAATGCAGGGAACAATAGGAACAATTCAGGGTAATAGGTCATCCCATGGAATCCCTATATAGTTATCAAATCTTACTAAAACATATGTGGGAGGATTTGGTGGTAAAATTCCACGATTATACACATTTTTTTCTACAATACCAAGATATCCATTGACAAGACCTGCATTGGTCCATAAGTTTGATGCGAGCATCACCATAGCTTCAAATTAAATAAGTAATCCACCTTCCATTTTTTTCTCATCTACATCATTGTAGCATTTTCTTCTTAGTGCTACAGTAACACTACGTGCACTAGAATGATTCAAGGATGTCAAACAACATTTATTATCATTATTGACATCATTATTTGATGCAAATAAATGTATGTCCTTGTTAAATGACTCTTTTGTGGAAGCATCCAATGAAACATTTGTTCGATTCATTAGCAATTTCCAGTCATCTACAGTTGGAAATGCATCTCTAATATTCATTAGAAGATGATGAAAACGTTTTTGATCTTGGCTTTGTCCATTTTTCCTGAATATTGTATCAAGAGTTACAACAATTGTGAATAAGTTCCACAATTCCTTCACATGACCTTCACATGCATATACATGTTATTCAAAACTAGGGGAAGTTGTCCCAAATCACTGATGAATATAATTTATCTCCCTGATCCAAATGGGACATATGAATTTTCAGGAAATGCTTGATGCAGTAGAGAATCAATTTGTGTTAATAAATTTCTCCCTATAAAACTCATTTGATCAATAAGGATATATCTAACATGTTGCATCTCTTCTTTAAAGTTAATCAAATGTGACCCTTCTAAATTGGTCATGTACTTCAATGGTAAATGAACATCATAGTGCATTGTTGATGCAGATATATTGAAATCTGCAAAACCAATTGGGGCCAAAAGAGGAAAGGGTATCTTCTCAAGAAAAGACTCAAATTTGAGTGTCTATTTAATAGCACCAATCAATTATGACTTTTTTGTACTCACAGAACCTTGGATAATCATATGAAATGGTTCATCGTTCCCAACTCTATAATGTTCAAGAATAATATCATATGCTTTTATTTTCTCTTCTTTTCTGATAAGATTTCAAATGAATAAGAGTTTGAACAATCATCAAGAACAATGGAATTCAATTGTAGATTTTGAGATATGAAATGTAATGCATGATTGGAAGTGTCATTATCCACAAAATTAGAGTTCCAATTTTCCATAACATCACGATCCCTAAATCCAAGTATGTCATATTCAATGGGATTCATATGATTATTCTTTTGTAGGCCTAATATTATCTTCCACTCACGCATCCAAGTACCCCTTGCACAATTATATCTTCCTCATCTTCATATTCAACTTGTTCCTTTGTTGTAATTGGATTGCGATCAGCATGCCAAGGATTGTATCAAAAGATTTCCCAATTTTGTATGATATCATTTGATGTTTGGCCTATGTCTATATGGAAATCATGGAATGTCTTGAACAATTCCAACTTAGTCCAACAAAACTCAAATTATCATTTTTGTGTGCTGGTATTGAGCTATACCGAGGAAAAATTCGTACAATAGCCCTATCCTTTCGTGGTAACCATTTATCACCATGATGGCATTTTTCATAATACCATGATTTAGAAACTTCTATTAAAAAAATGTGTTCCATATTTATAGGCCTCTTAGTATATGCATTGATAAGGGAATTATCATTGTCAACATTATATGTATTTGATTTCACTTATTTGAAAAATTTCATGCCAACATTTATAACCACACTTCGACAATTATATTCTTAAAGGGGAATCTCCAAAATCACATGGTATGTCCCTTGTGCCCCTATGTCCCTATAAACAATGGTCTCACACAACAAAATCCTATATGAATGCGTTGCTGGCTCATTTGGATTCTCAATAGTAGAGACACACATCAAAATATCATGGAAAGTCTCGGATACCTTTTTAGATTTTGCTGCATATTTTGCTATGTAATTAATGACCATGCGCTTAGAAATAACATGCTTCCAATCCATATTAGCTTGACACATAATCAATGTTTCATGATTATGTGTATTCAATATGTCATCATTTCATTTAGGTCCATATCTCTTTTTTTCCATTTTCATTGACATATAGTTTTCACTTGTTACATAATTGCCATGGTGCCTTATATCAACATAGCAATTTTATACCCTTATTTTGGAGGCAATATTTCACATTACATGTTATGTGATCCTCAACAAAATTTAGAAGTTCTTCATAGTCCATTGATGGATCAGTTTGAAATATATGTTATGTATCATTTAAGCAAGGATGATCATCATCACTTCGTCTAACTTTGATATTTCTACGATGTGCATTGTGTGGATTTCAAGCATGTGCAATCCTATAAAAATATTCTTTTGCAAATCTAACTTGAATGAGATATTCTCAATTCAAATGTTACATATCCAGAGCTTCTTTTAGCCACAAAAAACCATGCAAATGTGGAGATCTTCGATGTTGTCATTCATAGCGACACCAATAATCTATAACATGATGAAATTAATAGAAAAACTCATCTCTAAACATTGTATATCTCAAATGCATATAATTTGAGACAATATGTGGATTTTCAATTACATTATGATGTCCCCATTTCCTTATTTCTCTTGGATCTACAAAGCATGTACTTGGCATCAATTTATGCAATTCTGGCCATTGCATATCTACTACACTTAGTGTGAAGAATATTTTGGGACACGTAATTTGTTGAATCAAGTCACATAATTCTCCATGACACTTTATCCAATATGCATGTGTTCCTTTTAGTACTATACCAAATATCACTAGTCTATCAGCAATTCAATAATCAAGCAAAGTTTGTATGTTCGCGTAGCTCATCAATAGTTGTAGGTAGTTTTGTCATATTTTTTTTAACAAACACTATAGATGAAGCTTGAGCACGATGTCTGATGGTGATATTAAGAAAAAAATATCTAAAGCAAGGATGTCTTCCAAAGCTATTGTCACGATATCTAAGAAGATGTTTTGCTTACTCATAAAGATGCACATCTTATGATGTAACTAATATGCTTGACCTTTAGGGACCAATTTTGGAAATGCCATATCAAATAACCCCTAAGTGTTATACTCATTTATGGGAGATTAACGAATGTTGGGCCAATCAATCACATATGTTGATTCACCATTTGAGTTTTCTTCCTCTCGATTAGGGTTATTTTCCCAAGCTCTAATAAGTTCAATTTCTCTTAGCGAATTTGTAGGATTTGAAGAAAAATATGTCATTTGATAATCATCTAAGATCTCATCAACCCCTTGA
The DNA here is from genome assembly GCA_004151065.3 of Larix sibirica. Classification (NCBI taxonomy): domain Eukaryota; kingdom Viridiplantae; phylum Streptophyta; class Pinopsida; order Pinales; family Pinaceae; genus Larix; species Larix sibirica. The sequence continues at coordinate 21,291 of NWUY0300008182.1, forward strand.
ATCCCTTCAATCATATCCAATTCTGTATCTTTGTCTAATTTTGTGTATATAACAATATTAATAATTTGTGATACATCAATTGGATTTTCCAGTAACTAATGAAGTGCAGTGTAATCAATTCAAACATCCCGATGAAATTGATCATGTTTGATATTATATAACAATGCATTATATACATTCTCCTTTCTGACTGTGAAATTATGTCTTGTTTCCTATCGCCCTTTTTTGCAAACAATGATCATTATATCAAGCTATTTAATATGTCATGGAAATATATTGACAACATTTTTTATTTCTTGAGGGAAGCTAATGGTGTTTCCTCGGTATTTTAATTGGACTCCTACTGAATGCATAAATTGTGAAATTGGACTGCACATGCTATCAATATCTCTTCAACTTTTGTTAGATTTACAAGGACTTGTGGTTGTAGGTCTTGGGCCCATATGATATTGAGCTGAAAATTTGTGTCTACTCCCCTCTTGTTTACCTCTCGTACACATTGGACCTATATTTTTATTGACCACATGAATTGCAACATAAGACTCTTCACACACATAAAACATTTGAATATTTATGAGGATGAGCCAATCAATCAAATCTTGTATGAAAATTTTGATGTGCAATAACTTGTTCTTCATAGCTTATTGTTGCAGGTTGAAGTTCTTTCTCATTTGTTGTGGTTTGATGTTCTTTGTCATTTGTTGTAGTAGTATGAAGTTCTTCGTACCAAATTTCTTCTATTAGTATGGGCATAAGTTGTAGTGTTTTCCAATATATCTTCCTTACTTATTTTTCTTTGATTATTCTATTGTGCCCTTTTTCTTTCAGCATTACATTTTCTTTGGTTCCTTTTGTTCTGGAGTCATATGTTGGGAATGATTCTCCCTTTGCAATCTATGCCGTTCATGATATTTTATTTTTTCGTTCTTCCATTTTTTCAAGTGATTTATTCTCTCTCTATATGTTTTCTAACTCATTGTCGTGTTCACCTTCTTAGGCCTTCAACCTCATCATAATTATCACTTTCATTAGGAGGAGACACAATTATATCGAATACTCTGTAACATAGAATCAAACAATGAAATCAATGCACCATAGGAAGATATTTAAGAATCAAATTCTTAAAACGATGCATCTTAACAATACTAAAGAAGAACAATTTAGGAATAAAAGAACTGCAAGAAATATGTCATACAAAATGTATTATCACTAAAATCAATGCACCATAGGAAGATATTTAAGAATCAAATTCTTAACACACTGCATATTAACAATACTAAAGAAGAACAATCTTGGAATCAAA
>NWUY0300008188.1:12222-25100 GCA_004151065.3 Larix sibirica
AATCTCATCATATTTGCTCAAAATTTAACAAAAATAAGGGGATTCCTTTACCCAGAATAACACCATAATGGGGCGTTATCACAAAGAAAGGATTGGAGGCGAAGAATATCTCAAGGAGGGTGTACTAGTCAAGGGAGGTGAGAGAGAGGATCCAATTGGAGTCATAAATGGACCAAAGCAAAAAATAGGGAGCACCTGGGTTTTTTTTAATGATGATCATATGCTTCTGCAAGAAAAATATTGAGACAAACATGCCACTGGACTTTAGTGTGCAAAGATGTGGTGTGACGGCTACTGAGCAACAAATCCAAATTTGCTCAGATCTTTTAAATGCCCCTTAACTTTCTCATTCATCCTTAATAAGTGTATTTTCTGGTAAGAAGTGAAAGAATGAATCTTCTCAAACCTGCAATTTAACAAGTACTACAGAAAATATTTCACAAAAAATGTACACTATACGCAGGTCTCAGTATCTACAAATAGCATTTTAAACGTACAATAATGAGTAGCACCAACCCATTATTTCCATTAAAATTATACCATTCAAATTGGAAGAATTCAACACTTAAATCAATTCCTTTTATTTACATAACACAAGCAATCAATTAATAGACTCCTTCTGATTTCCAAGACTGTACTCTAAAGAAGTGGAATAGCTCTCCTAAACTATTACAGCCACTATTGCTTCAAGCGTAGAAAAATAGAACACCCATACAGTCTATGCTCACCATGCTTCACTTTAAGGCCTAATTTGGATGAGCTAGAAACCACATTACTCTTCTCACATTACCACTGTCACTAAATAATAGCTTCCGAAAAGGTAAATGTGCAATTTCTTGTACAATAATTGGTCTAAATAAGTGTGCCTATGCTTAGTCACACAAAATACTCTGATGTAGCCTAACCCTTTAGTTACACATATTCAAATGTTCAATGCGAGTTTAAATGCAACATTGGGAGATATATAACCAATTCATTTAAATTTCAAACAAAGCTTAACAATGCAACGTGATTTGGAGACTTACTCATGATAGTGTGGCATGATTTCTCCAATACAATTTCTCTAAATGAGACAGCAAGATTAGAAATAGCAATGTCATCTCCTTATATTTCAATTGCAGAGGGTATCCATGGTGGTAGCATTCAATACATAGTTATTGATTAGGGTTTCCACCCTGTAGTGGAGTCATTCACATCTCCACATCCAGTTTTGGAAGCCTTTGTTTCACTAGTCGCAACTCCTTCAACTTGTTCAAGCTCCTTTAACTCGTTCAAGCTTTACACACCATCTCATGAAAATGCACAAGCATAATGATATGATATCTCTTATTTCAATACATAGAATCTACGCATTTGGAGTCTTCACACTTGGAGAATTCCATACAAACTTGAAGAATTCCATAGACACACACTTCACATAAGTAGAATAGGATAGCTCACATATCAGTAGTCAACAAGTGGTGGTCTCTTCATGGAGAGAGTCTTCACATTAGCTAGTATCCACCAAGCTTTTCACCAATGGGCTCATGCTCCATGAAGTAAGATACATATTCTCTTTACACATTAGAGGGTTCATTGTCACATTGGTTCAAACACAGTCCCGTTCCAGGTGGGAGGTCACATACCAAGTGGGAGGTTGCATACAGGAAGCCACCTCAACATGATATGCATCCATTAATGCCTCGAGCAATGAAGAAGAAGTATTTTTCGTTATTGTTCCATCATAGTAGATCCATTAGAGCCGCCTCTTCTTAGGCACTTATAAATAGAGTGACATATTGTTGTTATGACTCCCACATTCAATTTGAAAATAGGAATCCATGCCCCAAGAAGAAGGAGCGTGGCCACAACCTTCAACAAAAGGACTTGACAACATTGCAACAATATTAGGGGATTGTTCAGTCATCACTACTTATTCTTCATTGGGATTTTCATAAGCTTATCCATCATCAATGTCTAGATGACTACTGATCATAATGTTCTCCTCATAACCATTTAAAAACCTAACTATGATTTCGATCCTTGATATGTTATCCTGACGGGATTACTTGAGAAATGACCCCCATGGAGTGACCTCCAATGAATAATTTTGCGTCAAAATGGATCATTAATGAAGGCTCAATCAATAAATAGGGTTTGAGTCAATAAGTCTTCTCCATTCAGATTTTTTATTGCATCCTGAACCTCCTTAAAGGTTTCATACTCAATTAAGGCACTCAACAAAAAATATATGCAGCACACAAATTAGGTTTTTCACATAGTAACAAAGGCACCTCGAGTACAAAAATGCAACAATAATGGTGATACACAACACATTAGAAAGAGAATCTTCGCATGATCAGGATGGAGTTAATCTTCACCATTAGGGTTTAGTAGATCACGATGCATTCACAAATATACTACACACTATGCAACATTCTTCATGCAGTCAAGGAGTGATGGCAGAGAGACATTAAAGTTTCTAGACTGCAGGTAGAAGTTCTAAGTGGAATCCGTGGGAGAACGAAGAGGGTAGGAAATGACTAGCAAAGTGAAAGCAAGAATGGCATAGAAATTAATATGCTAGATAAAAAACATATAGAGGCAGAGAAGAAACACTCCCACACATGAATTAAGTGTCAAGAGTAAGAAGCAAGTTAGTGATTCCAAAAAGAGTTACCCATCTTCATGGAATCACCCCTGTGCAAGTAGAGGACTCTCCGATGGAGGAAACTTCCACAGTGCAAGCAGTTGAAGGAGGTGAGCAGCTCTAGGAATGACTCTTAGCTCTCCTATATATTTTTTGTAATGTTTTTTTGCCTGTATTTATGTAGACAGCTTATAAGAATACATACTGTAAGAAGATGAAACATAGGGACTGGAAACCATCTCTTTTTTGTGTATCAACAAGAGTTGAATGAAGAAAAATCTGGCCTGGACTTATCATGTTTAGCTATATTTTTTTGAACTTCTATAAGTCGGCTTTCAAGCGATTTGTATACTCAATTTAATACAAAAAATTTTCTCGTTCTTATCAAAACAAAAATAAAAATTTGAATACCAAACTTTTAAATGTTATTTTTTTCTTTACAATAAATAATTAAATGATGAAGAAATATTTCTTTTAAATATTAAAATTGATAACACTAAATGTTAGAGTGGATAACATACTAGTTCACACCTAAAAGATTTGATTTTTGGAATGTGTAATATTTAGAACTTTATATGACATACTAATTTGCATTTAAAAAATGTATTTATGTTCTTAATTTGCATTTAAAAATTATCTTTGTTTATAAGGTTTTTTTCAAAAAAAATTGTAAGTGTAAATCATAATGACCATGGAGGTTAAATGTATTTTATCTAAATTGAAATGTAAAAGTAAAATGAATCTTGGTAAGTAGCCTTTTTAATGGGGGTTAAAAAAATAAAACCGTGTTACTCTTTGTGATATAAATCATAGCAGTTTTGGACCGTTGAACCTTTATCCTGATAGGTGGATAAAGACTGTTGGATTATCCTGATAGGTGGACCGTGGGTTGAATTAATTTAAATTCACTGAAAACATCGTTATGGACCCTCCGACCCTGACCATAATTACCATATAAGGGATGTCGTTGAATTGTGTTCACCGCCATATCGAAGGGTTTAGTTTAAATTTTTCTATCTCAAACGGCTAGAGATAGTGTAGGGAATGGGAATCGGGATCCGACCTAGAACATTTCGGAGTACTTAATCCAATTAGGTTTGTTTGAACGGTGGTCTATGCTCCTCCGTTCTTTATTTTGTGCTCTCTTTTTTTATTTCTCCGACTGGAGCTGTCATAGTTTTATGGTGGTGTTGTTTTGGATTTTTGTCAGTCTTTTATGTTTGCGCTTTGTGTTTGTGTATGCATGCTTAGTGGTGTTTTGGGTTTTTGTGAGTCTTTTGTGTTTTTGTGTTTGTGTATGCATGCATGCTTGTGTGTTGTTCTGTGATCAACTTATGTAATGTATGTGAACTCAGAGAGAGAGGAAGAAACTGTGACAATGGAAGCAGGATAGAAACTGTGACAGTGGAAGCAAGATATGACGGTGAGTCATTATAATTATTGTGATTATATTTGCATTTTTTATTGTTTCCATCCTTTGCTCTGATAATTTGATGTAGTTTGTTAGGTTTTTGATTGGATTTTTATTTTCTGAACTCTAGTGTTAAATTTGATTACATGAAGGAAGGAAGGAACTGAAGAGTTAGATATTGTGTTGATCATGGCTTGTATGCCTCGGGGTGGAAGATGAAGCGGCAGTGAGAACGTGTGAAGAATCAATTATGACAGAAGGAATCATATGGATAAACAACAAGAGCAACCATCTCGTGTCACAGGTTCTCTTTTCCATACATATTTTTCTACTTTAATTCGAATAATAAGATAGCAGCTAGCCTGTAGAAGAAACAAAGGAATTTAAATGAATCCGACTGTGTATAAATTTTGCAGACTAAATTGGATTGGATGTAGGTTTATTGTATTGCACTATCAATAAATTTATTATGAATTTCAAACGCACCCAGACCAGATCGCAAGGGGAATAAATTCTGTGGAAATGAAAATGGATGACCGATGGATTCCATTTTCCATGTAAATGACAATTCCCTCGGCTTCTGGCCTTCATTCCCTAACTGCTAGTTTAATTTTGAGCAGGGTAAGCCACTGAACGTATCCTCCCAGCAATTCTGACTTTAAACGCGCCTCACTAATTGGAAATGCGGAAGGAAAGGTCCGCGACGCAAAAAATCTCTTCTAGCCATTCTGACAATAACCCTGGTCTCTGCAATTTTAACATCAACACATCCCTCCTTGCTTCATGAATAGTAATGTAGGGAATTTTCATTGGCATAATTTTGGTCTCAGGCATCCAATCAGGTATCTCTGCATCCATGAAGCTGAGGGGATTGGCATCTTTGGCATCTCGACTCTCCTCGGTTCGATCTCTGGGCATGCCCTTAGCCTCTTGATCCGATGCTGCTTCTTTTGTCAATTAAAGTTTCATTAAGCGTACATCTCTGCATTTGAAGAAATGGCCGGAAATCTGAATGCCGATTCTATTTGAAATTTAAAGTTAAATCACCAGTTGCATTATAAAGAAACATTTTGAAATCTGAATGCTTCTTCACTCTAAACTTACGCTTTCTTTAAATTAAATCCATTAGCTGCATTCTAAAGAAATATTTTGAAATCTCAGCGCTTCTTGTCTATGAATTACACTTTCATTAAGTTTAATTCATGAAAGTCAATTTAAAGAAATCTTTTGAAATCCGATTGCTCCTTTAGGCTTTCATTAAGTTTAATTCAGAGAAATGCTTACAAATCTGAATGCTCCATAAATTAATCTTCAACTAATTTTGTTGCTTAACCTGCATTTTACAACAAATATTTAGAAATCATAACGCTTTTTCTCTGTAAATTTAATTCTCGAGCAACTTTTTAAGAAATGTTTAGAAATCTCAATGCTCATGCATTCTCTGCAAATACATTTGAAAGAAATACACCTTCATTAAACAAAATTCATGCGCTACATTTTAAAAAAATACTTTGAAAGTAGGGAAAGAAATACATGACCTTCATTAAAAGAAATTCATGATCTGCAATTTAAAGAAATATTTTGAAAGCAGGGAAAGAAATACACCTTCATTAAACGAAATTCATCAACTGCATTTTAAAGAAATACTTTGAAAGTACGGATTCTGAAAACTCGCTCAGAATGCGGTAATATTTGAGGAAGGGCTTTCAATGGTTGCCTTTTCTGCACATCTCGGCAGTGTTATGTAAGTGTGAATAATATTAACGAGATCTGCTAATTTTCCTGATGAGTGAGTTAATTGCAAAGAAGTAGCGATCGCTGAAAATTCGCTGAGTGCCGTGAAATTTTAGGAGGCCCTTCCAATTCTACATCTTCCTGGAAGTGTGAATAATATTCCCGAGGTCTGTTAATTTCCTTGATGAGTTAGTTTGGAGATAATTGCAAAGAAGCAAAGCTCTGTAAAGTCAGACGTGTGGTGGCGCAGTTGCTTCGCGCATAGTGTTTGAGGAGTCCAAGCGGTTAGCCATTCCTTGTTATTGCCCGCCAGGTTAGCCTCTGTACAATGTTGTACTTGTAACCCTTCGACCATGCATGACTCAGGTTCAAGCCTCGAATCCTTCTGAGATCGTTGCTGTTCTGGCCTGTTTAATGGGAACTAAGTTGCCATTAGGCTGTCTAAATTCCTCTTGGCATGTCAGTCTCTCCCATCTTCTTTCCAGCAATATCAGGTCCGTATATTTGCCCACCTGGCCAGCGATTAGATACCGCCTGGAGGCTCATAGCTCCTGTGGCGTTTCAGCCCTCTTTCTCCTGGGGGTTTGAACCCCAAGTAATACATCAGACACTTGATCTGAATGCTGCTTCTTTGTCAATTAGAATTTCATTAAAGTTTAATCCATGAGCTCTGCATTTTAAAGAAATAGCTAGAAATCTGAATGCTGCTTCTTCGTCAATTAGAGTTTCAGGGAATTAAATCCATGAACTCTGCATTTTGCATTTTAAAGAAATAGCTAGAAATCTGAAAGCTGCTTCTATCTGAATTTATTCATTCATTAAAGTCCAATTCATGAATCATGAGTTGCATTATAAAGAAACATTCAGAAGTCTGAATGTGTTTTTCTCTCAACACTACATTTTCGTTTTCGTTTAATTAAATCCATGAGCTGCATTCTTCTGAAATATTTAGAAATTTCCATGCTTCTTGTCTGTACACTTCCTTTGAGTTTAAATCATGCGCTGCATTTCAAAGGAAATATTGGAAAATCTCAATTCTTCTTTGTCTGTGAACGTTATATGGATGAGTAAGTTAGTAGTGAACTGCACAGAAAAGAGATAAATAAATCTCTGTACAGCCCGGGTGGTGGCGTAGTTGGTTAGGGCGTGGGTTTTGAGGAACCCTGACGTCGAGAGCTCCAAGCTTTTAGGCCTTATGGTTCTGCCCAACGAGACAGATACATAGACTCTGTTAAGTGTTGCACTTAGTAAGCCATCAACCATGCATGCTATGGTTCTAACCTAGAATCCCTCGGAGATCATCACTGTGGCTGACGGGTGGAAGGCAATCTACAGCTGCAGCTCATGTCTTCCTGACACGTAAGCAGCACCATGCCCTACATAAGATACACATTTGACGAGTTGGCCAGCTATTAGATGTTAGGCATAATAATTTTGGATTTAATCTTCTTAGCTAAGTGATTGTTTATTCCAATAATCAATATATGATAGATTATTTTATTTTCATTATAATAATGAATTATAATTGATAGTTATTCAAAGAAAACATGTTATTCTTGTCAAATATGGATGTGTGGGTTTTGAGGAATAACATGTTTTCTTAATTCAAAAATAGTTTTAGTTTTAGATTTTATTCCAAAATATCATGTATGAAGCCATATACCTTTTTGGCATGGATCCATTAATAGATTTTATTCCAAAATATCATGTATGAAGCCATATACCTTTTGGCATGGATCCATTAATAAATTATAGAGATTTTATTCCCAAAAATTATGTATGAAGCTATATACGTTTTTGGCATGGATCCATTAATAAATCATAGAGAGTGTAGTGGAGTTGTAATTGTATTTTTCTAATTAGTATATATAAAATATTGTAATTAATAGATAATGAGTATTATAGATATTTATGTTAGAGTTATCATATTCAAATTTTAATTTATTTAATTGAGTAAAGGAGTATTGTTTTATGATATATATTATATTTATTTTTTCATTTATTGAATTTTTATAATTTTGTATATTTATCTTAATTTTTTTTCTATAGTTTTAATATTTTCTTTTTATAATTTTAATTTTATACATTTAAATATTTAATTTTATATATTTTATAAAGTATTATTCTTTCTTTGCTCTATCCAACAAGTGGTGGCAATATCCAAATCCTTTATCGCTGAAACCGGTGGTTTGATTGTTTTCTTTTCTACAATCACTTTCCCGACATATGTGATGATGTCGTGCCTCAGTCTCTTCTTTCTACGACCTTTGTTGGTGTCAATTCGGTTTCCTATTTCATGCTACATTATAAACTTATATGGAACAACATTACTACTTCTAAGGTCATTGTTTATATGAATTAAATGTTTGCTTGATTTGATGAACTCTTATTTTTTTTCAATAAAGAAAAAACCTATATTTGCTATTCATGTTATGAATTGAGATATAAATTACAATGATCAGTCTCCAACCATAAAAGAAATATAACAGTCCAATTCAAAAAGGGACGCAACACCTCCTTCTTCATCACACCCACAGATCCATCCACACTAGCAGATATACCACAACCAGAACAAAAAGGCATACATCCCTTACATCCCTATGAATTTTGCATTTCAGTTATTTTATTTTAGTTTATTGGAATAGTGTTACGTGCAATATATTTATATTTAATTTATTTAATCCACATAAATGTTGAGCTTTTTGACTAGAAAAATGACCCAAAACTTTGGAGATATATGAGCCTCCCTTAGAGGTATGTGAACCTTTGTATTCTTTTTATTGAAATAACCAATGAAGCATGCCTTTCTAGAGGTCATCCAGTCTAGATCTAGAAGTGGGTATCCTTGCTTCCTCATTAAAAACATATATCCTAATAATTGAGTAGAGCAATAAAAGCTTTATGAGGTTGTGTATCATTGGGAAGGGAGAATATAATACCGATTTAAATCCACCCATAATTATGTAGGATATAGATCAATCCTGCATAGCTAGGATGCCTGGTTATCCTCAAGTAATGATTTGCATGGCACAAATCTAGCCCTAAGTTGCAATGGCATTGATACATAACATGCAAAGGCTAGATGAGGATGTGTGTAACAACCTATTTATTGCTAATGAAGGAACAGACAAAGACTAAAGAATGCTAAGGCCACCTTTCAGTGGACCCATGCTTTGTGAATCATGGAAACTAATTACTCTATCCATCTTTGTGAAGCTACAAATGTGGAATGCCAAGTAATGCATTGAAAATTTGTTATATATATATATATATAAACGTTTTGCTTCACATTGTTAATTGTTGCAAGAACCCTGAATTCTTGAAGGCACAAGGCCAAGCCATTACAACAATATACTCATTATGAGCTCAACATGTCACTTACAAAACTAGAACCTGGGTGGGGAGGATAACACTTTATCCCATAACCAATCAAGATAGACCCAATTGACATATATACATATAGATACCAATAGTTATAATAACTAAGATATTAAAATGATATTGAATTTTAGAAATGACAAGAGAAGCACCTCAATCTCCCTGATCTTGGAATTAAGTGGATGATAAGGAAAGAGGACACATCTTAACCTCACTTCTATCAAGATAGTAATCGGTGGAGAACACACGTTTTTTAATTAATCGAATAATTTACTTCTGCAACCAAAATCACCTTAAGATATTGTGATAACCTGAGGCAAGGATATGATCATATTTCTACTTTTGTGAGGATATGATACTATATTTGCAAGATTTGTTTTCATAGCAATATACATCTCCTTCCTTGCTTTAGTAAATAAATGTAGGACTAAAACCTCTAGAGACAACAAACAATGAATTTTTGATAGGCGTAATTTATTTAGTTTAGACATGGAAGAAAATGAAACTTTAATAGTTAACTTTTGTAACACTTGAAATTGATGTTGAAATTGATTGATCGGTGCTATTACGATTGATGTTGGGATGATAGTGCATGCCCTTATTAAATAATGATTAGTGTGGAATGATGTTTAAACTCAATTAGTGACTCTTAAATGAAATTTTGAATGTACTTGGATTTGCTAAGATGATTGTTTTCCTAGCATATGTGTTAATGTATGACACTAGGAAATTGTATGGATTAATATTATGTTGGTTTTGTTACTTGAATAGTTAATCTTGAGTAGCTAGATATTTTGATAAGTGTTTGCACAATGCCTAGGTGGAAATTCTTGATTGATTTTCTATATGGTAACTTAACTTCAAGGACAAATTTTCCTTGAGGAGGTAGGAATTGTAATGCATGACTTACCATTTCTAACTTATTTATGAGACTCCTTGATGTTCATTGATTTTATTAGTTCATTTGTGATTAAGATGTGTCACACATGAATATATTGTCCTCACTGATGATTTGGAGTTGTCGGACATTGAGTTCACTAAGTTGTTTGGAACATTTCCATTGATTATATATTAGTATTAATTTTAATAAGTTATGATGGATATTGGAGATTGGTTGGTGCAGGACCCACTTTTCCATTTGTGATCTATGTTGTCCGCCAAACTGCACACCAGCAGCAGAAACCTTNCCACGCTCATTTTTCTTGACGGAAATAGTCTCTCTTGAAATGAGGTCTTCTGACAACAACGATTGTACATTTGTTGATGGGTATGTTGGAATTTGATGGTCGGCTTCGATAGTCGTGATAGGTGAAGAACGAATATCTTCTATCTACAGTGCTGACTATCTTCTAATGGTCTCCTCCGGCGGTGAATCCTCTTGTACTTTGAATGGTCAAATAGAGGCATAATCGACAGGTTCCTTTAGTAAAGAATCTGGTAGTCTTTTCCATATGTCAACAAGCGAAATTTCTCCTAGACTTAAGTGTTTGGTCTTCGACATTGCTCGATGTGCGACCTCTTCTCCGGGGTAAAGCAGTCTTCTTTGATTGATAGTATTTCTATCCACGGAGAGCTACTCCAAGCAACACTATATTCTTCTGCGGACTGGAATATTCAGACCATATGAACAATGAATCCTCGCTGGTAGTTACAGTTCACAAAACAACGCCATATCGACCAGGAATTCTAAATCGGTGGACTCAATTTCCCATAAAATAAGCACACCATTTTCCAGCAATTTAAGTATTTTTCTTCCACGGGCAGCAATATTCAGCAACGTCGATGCTATTTCTAGAAACCCGACTCAAAGAAATGCCTTTCGATTGCTTATCCATATTAATCATCGATGGGATATTTTCTCTAAATGATATGCTTTCAATTGTCTTTCCTATTCGACCATTTTGATAGCCCGTGTCAAACAACCTGTCATCAAGTCTGGCCATATTATTGACTGGATGTTGATCAACGGTGACCTGATGTTATCGGTCAAAACTTAGTGATTTTGAAATTCTGGTAATGTTTTGAATATTCAAATCATCGACCACCAAGTTTGCTGACTATTGACTGGTTGCTTGATGTAACTATCTGCATTTATCTGTGTTATGCTTCTACATGTTCTTGTCGACATTGGCACTGTCTCAGAAAACTGATCATTCATAGCCACTGGTTGTTCATATCAAAGATATTAAGACATTCGATTTTATACCGACCAAGCATATATTGTTTGAGGTAGATAACCTATCGACCAAGCTTTCCATGTGACAAGTGACACCATAATCAATCTTTGGGTCTCGTTGCTCTGCTAGATGGCCTGCGCATTATTGCTTGCAAGGGGAGATCAAATGATGCAACCATTTGGATGGCTCAGGAAAAAAAAAACTGCGTTTGAAAATGGAGGACTGTGCCAAAGCAGTCGGCGTTCTACCACTTCAGTCGATACACAACATTTGCAATGTTAAAGATATGAAATGACTTTTATCCATGGACTGAAGCACCGAAAAATATGCCAACTTTACAACTTGTCGACCTCAAGTCTGTGTTATGCCCTAAATCCGACCAGCATTTATATCGACCATTCAACTCGACCAATGAAATTTTCTGACCTACTTTCTTCTACCATGTTGATTGCCGACTAAGAATATATTTGAAGTTTCATTATGAGTTGAACATCCAGCCAGTCGAACTTATCAGCATCGACCGACCGCATCGACCTATAAACATATGTGGAAGCCAACCGACTATTTATTTGTGTGTTCAATCGATCGATAGTTTGACCAAAGCAAGCTTCCGACTGGAAATCGACTATCTTCTACCAAAAGCACGTGGGGACTATACCGTGCCGATTGCAACATGCCAAGAACCTGTTCAAGGAGCAAGTAAAGAAACCTGCAAAAAGAAAGGCATACGCTCTTAAAAANAAGAGCAAGTCGACTCTTGCCTTCAACCAACCAAGCATGTGTCAACGGTCGACACGACCAACCTTACCATCATGCCAAAGGTTGACGAGTATAAATAAACACAAATATTTTTCTTGGAACAAAATTATAACTCCATACCCTATAAAACAAGTCGTCAGGCAGTCTGCTAGTAGTGAGAATATCTTGGCCAAAGTCGGCGATCAATGTTGTAAGGTTTTTGATTTCAACAATGTTGAATTGGAAATCTACTGGATGGTCATAAAGGGGGGAAGGCACTTCTTCATGGCAGCCAAATCCCTCATCACGCGTTTCTCGGTGATCAGGTTCTTCTCAGAAAGGTGGCTCTCGCGAGGCCTCTTGCAGAGTACCCTACATAATTTTCTCTTTTTGACAGCCACATCTATGGCTCTTCTTCACCTCGCGGATATCCAATTCGACAAGTTTCAACTCAACCAACCCCGACAGGTTCCGGTTCGACAAGTCTCGACAGGTTTCGAGTTCGGGACACCAAGATCAATCTCAAGCCTTGATGATCGTTTCTGGTCCCACAATGCTTTGACTTTGACAATCTTAGAAAAGTCTTGACTCGAACAATCCCGACAGGTTTCGATTCGACAAGTTTCAACTCGACCAACCCTGACAGGTTCCGGTTCGACAAGTCTCGACAGGTTCCAATTCGACAAGTTTCAACTCGACCAACTCCGACAGGTTCCGGTTCGACAAGTCTTGAGTTCGGCAGACATACAACACTTCGACGCATTCGGCAACCTCCGACGAAGTTGGTCGAGTTGAAACTTGTCGAACCGGA
>NWUY0300008195.1:29665-39996 GCA_004151065.3 Larix sibirica
TAAACACTTCAAATAATTGGGTAGAAGAATGAAAAAGGGAAAAATCTCAACATTGGGAAAGTATGCAACTAATAAAGGAAAGAAAAAATGCAAGCAGAGGAAGAGGCCCAGAAAGGGGCTTAGAGGAAAATAGAGGAAATTCAGAAGCCAATAGAAGCGGCTCAAAGAAGATTGGAAGAATAACAAAAGAGGAAAGTTGATGAACAGAGGAAACAATAGGCATAACAGAGAGAGAAATAAGAGAGAGCTAGGGAGGAAACTTGAATAAAGAGGGAACAAGAGGAGAAAGAGAAACAAGAAAAACAAATGCTAGCACAAATCCATTGGAAGGATGAAGAGGAACAAACAAAAGAATATCAAGACAATGATACTCAGGATATGAATGTGGAAGTATCCCTTGCAAGCACAAATGCCCCGCTCACCAGTGGACACATATCATTGCAAGAATTGGGAATAGGATAGTACATACCATCCAAAGAGGATTTTGTGGCCCAACTAGGTTATTTTGTCTTCAATAAGTAGAAAAAGAAAATCATCAAAAGATCCCATAAAAAGTTAAAATTGACAGCACAACCCAAGATGGAGATAACCGTTGAGACATTGGTAGTCATAGGCACATATAAAGCATCCACTCTTATAGCTTCAACAAATGTCACCAATTCCATGGGGATGATGCACAATCATGGGCTCCTTTAAAGACACTTTAGTTGCCACGTAAATCTGAAAAAACAAGAACCTCTAACTTCAAGAGGCAATTAGATGTATTTGCATAACGAATTTTAAGACGATGTATAAGATAAAATATAGGAAATTGAATAAGATTTCATAATATATAAATTTCACTTTTAGAAATTTTGTGTAGTTTATTCTAAAATTGGTTTTTTAATTTTTTAGCACAATATAACATATATGTCTGTGCGAATGCAACACTATATGAACTAATTGATAGTATTTTTGAATAAATATTTTTACATATGTAAAGGACCTCTTGTACTAGTGAAATACTATTTTTCCAAAATTATTCATGATGTTTTTATTTTTTTAATGATTTATTGAAGTCAGAAAACCCTAAAACAGTATGTTGTGTGCATGCGCAACAGTTTAGGGGCATAACTTAATGAAATTTTGATTTTTTTATATGAGTGTATAGAGATCTCTTTCTTCTAGTGCACCATATAATTTTTTTGAGAAATGGTGAACATAGTCAAAAGCTATAGCATAAACAATAGAGTGTTCTCTTTTTGAATCATGACATCTAGTGGCACAAAAATGTGGACCCAACTTCATGCGCCAACCCCATGGCTACTTAGTTTAATGTAAAAAAGTTGAGTGACGATATGGAAAAGGAATAGAAAAAGATTATTCTTTTAGAGGATCGGATCCTAGAGGTCCGAAGAGGTGTAGTAGAAATATGACACGAGTATGATGTACTACTCATTTAAAAGGAAACATTGGCAGCTCAAATGGAGAGCCTCCAAGATGAAAAGGAAGCATTGGTTGCTCAAGTAGATATATTGGAGGATGAAAAAGGAACATTAGCATACCAAGTGGAAAGTTTGCAGGGTGAAAAGGATGTGTTAGCGGTTGAAGTAGAAAGTTCTAAAAGTGAGAAAAACAATCTAGCATAATTTCATACATGTTTTACCTAGCTAAAATAGGACTTCTTTCATATGATGGAAGAAGTTACAAAAAATCCAGGAATTGAAAAATATTGCAGAGAGATTAAAAGATATAATTGAGGGGTCCAACAAATAGGACAGTGATATTGACATGATCAAGTTAAATCTGGACTGCATAATCACTTGGAAACAATAGTAACTGAGACACCCTCAAACTTGCATAGGAGGACGCTTCAGGAAGCTCCACTTGATCATTCCACCATCACCATTAGATAAATGTGAAAGGATGTATCTAGAGGAAAATAAGGTAATGGAAATATGCCAACTCCCATCTCTATGCACCATTTGTGATCCCACACCCAAAGAGTAGAGAACAATTGACTTAAGAAATATTGAAGGATGACAAGGGTATGATCATCAAGGGCATCCCATAGGTCACCTCTAAAGCATTGGAAAGCCATATCTGAGTTTCTACTCATGAGTTACATTTGATGGCTACATGTAACACATCCTTTAATAGAGGGTTTCCTACATTAAATGAGGAAGAAATGACACATGAAGTTTCTTTGAGACTTCTTAGACCACAAAAACTCAACATTATCACGTATGATTTTGAATTGTGGGACTCATTTATGAGTTCGAAGAAATTACTCCTTGAAATAATGTAAAATGTAATTTCATTTTGTTTATTTTTGGAGAAAAGTGAGATTTAAAAAGGACAAATCACTAAGGACCTCAAAAGTCATAACCAACAAAGAGGAATTCGAAGAGTCTCCAAGAGTTACTTTGTAAATGCTATAAAGTAAAGTTGAGGAAAGAGTGAAGGGGATTTTTGTATTTTAGATGAACCATCTTGTAAAAGAACTATTTCTTGCTTAATGAGAAGGAGAAGCCGGTGGAGTGGTGATTTTGCATAGGAATATCTCTGTTATGTGGATGATTGCTTTTGAAATGTTTCATGCTTTGGAACATGCTAATATGGAGTAAGATTGTTTTATACTTTTGAATGGAATTCTCCTACAACCTTATGTTCCTTGCTTCATATATTATTTATGTCCAATATTTTCTTTCTACGATCAGTGTGGTTTGAATGATATTGATACTAGGACTGTTCCCATGTTTATATTTCATTCTATTATTGTTTATCTGCTTCTTGAAATATCTAACTGAACTTAAATGTAGATGCTCAATATTTATTCGTTGCTAACCACTCTTAAATCTCGCTCCTAGCTAGGATAGGTTAGTATAGTTAGAATTTTGCATTTAGGTTAACTCATTCTTCATTTCATCCATTAATATTAAAATCCTAAATGGTGGACTAGGTTGCAACCAGTAAAATCCCAAATTAGTGAATGGTATCCAAGAAAAAATATGGATAGGTTCCCTATTACAAATAGTTTAAGGTCTAATTGGGACTTTTTATTGAGGATAACCCCTTGCTTTTGACACAAGGACATTTCCAAGCTTCAACAACTTTTGGCGCTAGAAGGAGTGCCACTAGTGTATGGTCGGGAGATGAATCCCTCTTCCACGTGGATTTTTCTATGGTTATCCACCCAATCTTTCTTATCTTGAAAGTTCACCCACCCAAGGGGATGACCCCGAACACTATGCTAATTTTGAATACAATAATCTTGAATTGGCTACTAGCATTGAATCCTCTATTTCTATTTTTGCAATTCCTCACCGCGAAGTTAATACTCTTCATTGATTCAGTACTAGGTCCTACATGAAACAAATTGGACAATTTCCCCTTGCTCTTTTTCTACCTAGATGGCGTGCTTCATGCAAGAAGGATATAGAAATAGAGGATTCAATGCTAGTAGATTCCCTCGAATATTTAGAAGACTTAATATTTTAGGAAATACCTGAATGCATAAACTAGGTCAAACCTTCCCCCCTTAAGACTCCTCATTCTCATCAAACTCCTATGGGATCACCTTCCCATATTAACATTATGGCTCACAATTAATTGCCATCCTAGAGGTCACAGTGTGCTCTAAATTTAGTTGGTCATCTTTATGAATTTTTCAAGCATCCTAAGCGTATGCTTCCTAATTTTGATCCTAATAAAGGGATAACTCCTGAAGACCACATTAAGAGTTTTTATTTGGCTCTCGAACTCACGGATGTGGAACATGAAGATGTGGTTTGTAGATCATTCCCTTATACATTTGAGAAAAAAGAAAAGCAAACACATGGTATTTTAGTCTCCCACCTTAGTCAATAAGAAATCCAAATGACTTCGAAAAGAGTTTTCGTAGTAAATTGGGAGAAGACCAGATCTCGACTTCGTTTGTGAGGGAACTGTTGGATTTCAAAATGGATAAAAAGTAAAAAATTAAAGATTTTAACCAATGTCTTATAATTTTCTTGAATAAGTTTCCTACTACGACACAACCTGCTCAGGAAGTCATGGTTGAGTATTACAATACTGCTCTCCATCCTTCAATCGCCATGTTTGTTAAGAGATTTGGTAAAGTTACATTTGTAGAAATTTTCAAAGAAGCCAAGAAAATTGAACTTAAAATGTCAAACCTTGTGTTGTTATTGCAACCTAATCCCCAAAGTTTTCTTTAAAATTGTAGGGCCCCTCCTTTATTTTTTAATTTACTTAGATTTTTGTTTCATATTTGATAGGCTTTCTTTTGACACTTAGAATTTTCTCTTCAAAACAAAAGTAAGGCAAAATTTCAAATCGGAGTAACTATCCATTCTCTGCCAAAACGGTCGGAGCAACTTACCATTCTTTGCCGAAACGGTCAGAACGCTTGTGAAATTATGTTGAAACACTTAGATTTTTTTTGGTTAAAGTTTTGTGTTTTGGAGCAGAATACTTAGTTACGCCAAAACGATCAGAAGGCAAAGGAAATCGGGAAAATTAGGGGAGTTATAGGTTTTGCACTGAAACAGATTGGTGTATTTTGGAAATCCCGCTGAAATGTTTCGTTGACAAAATGAAGTTACACCGAAACGTTCGCCGCACAAATCAAAATCTATGTAAAACCGAAAATGACGCTGAAACTGATCATTGAAAAAGGGGAAATGCTCTGAAAATTTCATTGCGTGAAACGCTTCGGCGTGAAATGGAAAAGGCATCGAAAATGCTTCGGTGTAAAGGGGATCAACATAGATTTGAGAAAGGCGTCGAAACACGTCACTGCCAAAAGAAAGAGACACTGAAACATATCGCTGGCAAATGAAAGTCCTCCGATATGGTCATAAACGGGAAAAACGCTCCAAAATGGTATAAACACGAAATTAAAAGAGTAGATATAAATAGAAATGGCGTAAGTTTAAAGTGATCCAAACATTTATCGACGCAATATAAGAATTGACCCGAAATGGAATCGACGCGAAATGAAAATGGCTGCAAAACATGATCGGTAGAGGATTTGAAAGTTCTCAAAATGGCCTCAATAGATATTGTGGGCCCCATTAGCTCAAGTACCTTGCTCATTTATGGCTAATGTTACATTTTTTATATAAAGGGAAAAAAACTTGTCTTTTGTGACATGTTATTTGTAACGCCATTCGCAATTGGAGCCATCGCCAGACATTGGAAATCACCCAAAGCCGTTGAGAATTACATTTGAACCAATCTTTCACCTCCAGGTAGGTTTTTTACCCATTCATTTGATGTTTGGAAATGACATTTTCACCCTAGTTTAAAGGAATCCGCGAACCATCATTGGCGCCTTACTTATGTTTAAACTATGAAATTTGATAGGGTATAAAGAATTGTTTTGATAGTTTCTGGTGGCATTGTAAATAACAGTTTTTTAACTAAAACGTATTAGGGTTTTCCCCTATGGAAACTGCCTCTGGAAGTCGGGTGAAAACATGAAGTTGGGTAACACTTTTGGCTTGTTTTTGACAAACAAAACTGCTAATTTTATGTTTTTCAACTTCGACCTCTTCAAACCCATATCTCCCTTAGGAATTTCAACTTGAAGTAAACACAAATGTTTTAGAGAATTGAATTAGCTTTCTACTCGTATTTTTTTTAATTTTTTNGAGTTTGTTACAGTTGCTAGATCCCTTGCATATTATCACAGTGGAGTCAAACTAAGACCCCACTTTATATGGCTTCCCATATCACATGGGATCACAAGTATGCAAGCTACTACAAGCTCATCTGTGAAGAATTTATCAGTCCTCTGTATTGGCAAATTTTTAACGAAGAACCAAATTACTTATCAGATAACGCCATTGTTGTTATCAGTGAGTATTGGGATTTCTACTTTTCCCCAGAAGGTACTTATATCTGGATGTGCGTCATGCAAAATTTACTTTGAATACACAAACCACTTCCTTAAGGATGAGGAAGTGTATCGTAGGGAAAACAATATGACAGATTTAAAAAAACGTTTTGGTTGGAAAAGTGGTGCAGGCCCTAGTCATGCTACGGATATTGCCAAAGAAGCCAAATTGCAAAAGTCAAGAGAAGAAACAGAAAGACGAGAAGGAGAGTTAGCATAAAGGAAGAAATTAGAGGAAGAAGAAAGACAGAGATGAGAAGAAGAAGATAAAAGAAAAGAAGAACAAGCGAGAAAAGAGAAAGAAGAACAAGAAGCAATAGAGAAATCAACAGAATTGGAAATAAAAAGAGAAGAAGAAGACCAAATCAAGAAATTTGTGGAAGAAGAAGTCTGAGAAGGAAGCCAAAACCTCCAAGATATGGAAATAGACCCACCTGGTGTTCTTGGAATCACACTAATAGGAAGGCATATCCCATTCGCATAGCTTGGGCTCACTCTATTCACTCCCTCTAAGCAACACTCAATGGCAAAGCTAGATACGATAGTCTTCGACTCAAAAAGGAAGACAATAACCAGGAGGTCAGAGAAAATACTGAAGATGGGAACACAACCCAATGTGGTGACCATTCAAGATAACACTATAATGGAAGGCAGCCATAAATATGCCAAGTTTACGGCATCGGTGAATATAGCAGCTTCTCAAGCAAGTGCTGATAATGTTGATGGGCTAATGAGCGACTTAGAACGCAACAAAGAGAAGATGCTAAAGCTGAAAGACAATCTGGTAAAAGCAAGAGGTGAAAGGATAGAGTTGAAAAGAAAACATGATGCTATAGTAGCTGAGAAGAACATATTATTGTCTGATTATCAGAATCTTGAAAACGAGAAAGACGCTTTGAATGTACAGCTTGTAATTATGGAGGGCGAGAGAAGTGATTTTTACGCCCCCATTAATGAACTGGAAGGAAAAGAAATATCATCAAATCAACAAGTAGAATCCTTGCAATCTCAAAGGGACGAGTTGCTCAGGGAAAATAAATGTCTATTGGAGCAGGTCAATTTGGTGTAGAATCAAAAGAAATACATGACTCCTTTCCATGAATAAGCATGCAAAGTACAGGAACAGATTTTCTGCTCCCAGGAATTATTGATTGAAGAAATTTATAAAATGAAGCAGATGATAGAAAGGATGAAAGAAATCGCTGCAGGCGCCCTCTCAGTATGACAAAAGTTAGTAGACACCTATAAAAAGCTGAAAAGGGTGATGGCCTAGAAGGGAGAGCATGCAGAGGTCCCTGATCATCTTCCACATAAGACAGCTGTTGAACTCAAGCTAGATATAATGCTACTAGAAAGCTACAGGAGGGCTTCTAGGAAGATGCATGTGGAAATACCAAAATCCATTGAAAAGTGTGAAGAATTCTACAAGATAATTTATCAGATCCATGAGAAATGTCATATTTCCATGATTCCAAATATGTATGAGCTTCCCACTAAGGATCAACACTTAATGGATTTGAAGGATGGACTAAAAGAAGATCTGGAGTATATCATAAAATTAGATGTGCTGAATGAAGAAGACCTCCATCAGTACATTGGGCAGGCGTCCATCAATGCTTATTTCCTAGAAGAAAGCTACAAAGCTGCTACTGAAGGAGTGATAAGTGTGGAAAATGAGTTATTCATTCATGAGGTGTCTTTGAAATTATTAGAGCCATCACAAAGTAATATTATATTTCAGGAAACAAATTTGTGGGATAATTACATTTCCATCTTTGAGGGTCCACCAAAAATTTGATTTTTAATTGTAATTAATTGTATTTTTGTGCAAACACAAAAGGACAAATTTTGGCAGTCCAAAGGTCATGGGTAGATGAAGTGATTAGTCATGTAGAGACAAGCTCCATTTTAATATATAAATAGGGGGAGGGATACTAGTAAATGACTTTTTTTAGCATAATAGAGGCTGGACACATTTTGTAAGAGAACTACTTTTCTGCTAATGAGAAGGACTTGTTTGTTGGAAAAAGCTTGCACATAAATTTTTGTGTGGAATGTGTTGGATAACAAATCAAAACTATTTCCTATTGTCTTCATAATGCATGTTGTGAGATCTTTCTAACTCGGTTGAACTATTTCAATGATGATGAATTATTTCTTTATCTATGCGAATATCTATGTGTTTATAGAGTAATAAATTGTTTNAATTTCTGCTGTAATGTGAATGTTTATTTTAATGGCTATCTGTTAAATGTACTTGAGCGTTTTCAGCTTATTACTCTTACTTTAAATTTGCTCATTGCTGGGAATATAGGATAGTTAGTTTAGATTAGATAATAATCAAATTGATAAGGTAGAAGTGATAAGACGAGAGGTAAGAACCTACGCATCACTTGTGAGGCTTTTGCCTGTTAGTTCTAGGTTAGATACATTAGTTAGATTAGAATCACTTGCATATTCATACTTTAAATATAAAATATAAATGGTGGGCCGGGCCGCGACCAGTACAAACATTAAATAATCATACCTACGGTAGCCGGACCATTAACCGAACAGATTACCCACACCAAATAGTGAATGATCTAGTTGGGGGGAATCCCTACTGTCGATGCTAGGATATTCCGAGCATCAACACATTGTTAAACATTCCACTGAAAGTGATCCTAAGACTACATCATCCAAGAAACCTATGCTTTTGACCAAGCTGGTCACCAAATATAAATATGTTGATCTTGGAAATGTTGTTAAACTGGTCCAAAAATTGTCTAATGAGATAATAGACCTTAAGAAAAATTCTGGTGGTAAGAATCCTTTTTTAAGAAGAAAGACAATACGCCAAACCCCCCCAAAAAATGATTGCATGTACATTTAATCTAAATGATGTATGAATGGATCATTTTTGTACATATCAACCAGAGACTCATTCAGAAAAAACTTCTGTGGACCAATTCAATGACATTACTAATTAATTAGTGTATGACACTTCTGACGGGACAAAACTGAAGTAGTGGTTTTAATTTTCGAAATTAAAAATAAATAAAATTAATTGATAAATCTAATTCTCTTTTACGTGTACTACTAATGTTATGGGTGTCCAAATTTGCAATCACACTGCGTTAAGGCTGCTAGGTCATGGTCAGTTATAAGGTTGGCACCTATTATCACGCCAAATCCTTTGTTTTGCAATTCCATTGATTCAAGGGCCAACGACACAGATGCTATATCTGAGACACCTGTGACCCACTAGAATTACCATGATGGCCAATTCAGACATCCAATCCAGATCGTTGCACCAAGAATTACTCCGTTTCATAATTCAGATTTTGCAAAAACTATATGAAATATATTCACAACGATACTTTGTCATTCACACACGGGCCACAATGTCTCGAACTCTGGATCTCCCTCTTGCAATAGCCCTTCATATGTAATGGATGTTGCCGTACTCGTCAGAAGTAATTCTCTGTCATTGACGAGATCCTAGATGAGTACCATCCGGGGCTTATAGTTGGTTCCCCTAGAGCTTCAGTGACAAGAGGCATGAATTGGTAATCCACAAACATGATCTTGGGGTGACAGTGATTGAACCTTGCAGCCATTGTTCAAGGATTGAGACATGTGCTGATATTGTTGAGAACCTCCCCTTCCATTCGAACTTCAAAATGCATTTCGTATATGGCAAGAACGTTGGGAATTACCACATAGACCTATATGCAACCGCAGTTGATAAAGATCAAGATTATATACTATTTTTCTCTGCTGGGCTTCCTGATAATGAATCGTATAACCCGAAATCTTAGCTTGTCGACCTTCGAGACGCAAAGATTTCGTTATAGATTCTAGCTCTGCAAGCTGACGATTCTTCTGATGTTTCTATGGGATGACATGAAAATTGCAGATTCAGATCATAACACGACGAAGGTGTACATTCATGAGATTATAACACGAAGGGAGCTATATCGGAAGAGCTAAATTCTCAGGGGCAAAATCTACAATCAAAACCAAGAACTTGTTTTGCTTATGACATGATGCTTACACTATGATATTTCATAATATTGGTAAGTTTTATGATGACATTGGACCTGTCCAATAACATTCTAGCACATAAAAAATCCCTTCGTGGCTCTGGAATCTTCCCAAGCCCAAGCTCCAGAGGTTAATCATTTAATCAATTGCATGGACCAAAACCAACTCATCTATATAAATCGTTGAGCTCATTGAAAGAAGTGGGGCTACCAGATAATTAGTTGCATGGAAATCTTCCCAATTATGCAAGAATATGCTATGTTTAGGTTGAATATTTCCGTACAGGATGATTGATTTGCATTTTAAATTTTTCTTTAGATTCTATCAGAGTGTACGTTCACTTGTCTTTATTTTTTCTTCCAAGACATCTACAACTTCGAGGACATCAACAAGATAAGAAGACATCTACAACAAGATAAGAAAT
>NWUY0300008195.1:48318-61894 GCA_004151065.3 Larix sibirica
TCTGAAGATGACTTTGTAAAATTTAAATCTCCTGCAAAAATGAGATTATCTACATTCAGGATTCCTGAGCTATCCAGCGAATCCCAAAATCCTTGCTTGTCATTATAAGGTGCATAACAATTAAAAACAGTCAACTCTAACTTTAAACCCAGACAATAACCCCTCATCAGAATTCCCATGGCGTTTTAAAAACCCTAAAGGAATACAAATTTGGTTCCCAAGCAATGGCTAATCCCCCAGAGAAGCCATTTGAACATACAGTCGATACCTCCCAATTTGGAAGCACCCCTCCAATCTTTGAAATGACATCATTACTCGAGCACATAGTTTCTTGAAATAACACAATCCCCAGACTAGTAGCATGGATAAGGTTGGTCAAATCCCTAGCCCTGGAAGCCTTGCCTAACCCATGGACATTTAGTAAAAGCAGAGACATCACAAACCATCACCCAAGGGCTTCTCCGCTCTAAGACCCCAATCAGATAAAAAATCTTTCCCCTTAGCTTTCAATCTATCCGTCACAGATAGATAACCCTCAACAGTATCAACCTTTACAAGTCCCGGATTCCCCTTCCTTTTCTTACGGATTGTCACATTCTGAAATTTTATGGAGCTAAGAGGCAGGGCTTCCGAATTCTCAGAAGGGTTCTTGGAATAAACCGTAAGGGGTAAGCAATCCGACAAATCCCATTCCCCCACACTACTACTAGAAGCAACGTTATCCATGAATTTCCCCTCCATAATAGTAGGGTTCTTTAAAACTCCCTGGTGACAATCCACAGTAGACATACATCTAGGTTTAGAAGCTCCAAATGAGTCAAAACCCTCCACAACAGAACTAGTCGGCGGGGGTTGAGGGTATGAATCCGGTTCGACAGAAATGGTAGGCTTACCCCCCTGCACCACCTTAGCCAGGTCACTATCCAAATTTCGAACCACCAGAGTTTGATTCCCATCCCTCACAATCACCCCATCCCCAGCAGAGGTGCAAATATTGCTATGTCTCAAGATAACTTCCCCTAAAGAGATACGTCTATCTAAATCCCTTTCCCAGTTTTCAATTAAAGCCAAATCATCATTTGATACAACAGTATATGTTGATTCAGGTAAGGGTTTTGACTTACCAATATCCGAGAGAATCGGGACCGATTCACCATGAATTGGGGTCTAGGAAGTGTGCTCAATCTATGGCGAAACCCCATCCTTTCTACCTAGCATCTTTGGGAAATTTGCTTGCACATGACCCACTGTATGACAAAAGAAACATCTGAACAGTATTTTGAAGTAGTCCAGACGCTGTTTCCACTTCCGGTTACCCCAAACAATTTCCACATCTGAAAAGAGTCCCAAACTCAGGTCGAATTCCACCATAACTTTCGCGTACCTTCTATCCATGCCAAAGAGAGTTTTCTTATCAATTCTGACGAACTTCCCCATGAAATTCGCAAGTCCTATAATGATATCCTCCGTCCAAAGCTCGATGGGAAACCCAGGAATCAGCATCCAAAGATGCCTAATACCCTGTCTTTCATGCAAAGGGTCAAATGCAATATGCCACCATTTGAGAAGCAATGAACCATTTTTAAAGAGCCAAGCTCCCACAAGGATCTTCTCCCTAAAATCATGATTCGAGAAGGTGAACAGTATCCACCGGTTCAATAAAAGGTTAATACGAGGAGCAATCCCAATAATGGGTACCCATAACTTCTTCACCCATTCTACAATCTCCTCCTTTGACCCCGAGGTGAATTCAAACCGGCCTACCAATGCCCTCTCAGCCAGCATTTCAACTCGCTCCAGGTTCGCATTTGACGATATCACATAACTATCCACCCGCTCCCTTGCCTTTAGGGTTTTTACCCTGCGCTATTTTTTAGCTCGAACACCAGACATGTTAGGGTTTCGTGGAGGATAACCATCAGAAGGGCAATAAGAGCCATCCACAGCAAGGCCAAGGTTTCCAGAGGCCGATAGAAAAGGCATAATGCCAAGAAAAAATCTAAAAACAACAAGTATAAGGGAACCGGGGGTGCCGATGTTCGGAACCCACACCTATCTACTACCACAGCAACACGGGGATAAGCCCCACCACACTTGGACCCACAATTAAAACCCTGCAAAGTCGAAAACCACTGAAAAGGACTTACACAACCGCACCTCGAAAATAAGGTTAGAAAATCCTCGGCACCTACCTATTCCCACTTTTTTTACTTGGATGGTACTGGGCCAGTCCAATCCGGACCGGCTTGACTCCAAGCTACTAAAAAAAGCCTCAATCTTGTCACCATACCACACAAAATCCTGCAAACCCGGTAAATAACCTGCAAAAACCCTCCATCTCCGAGCACCCTTTTCTCAAATCCAAACCAAAACCCCGAATTTTCAACCATATCATAATTAATTTTTTTTCTTATATAACAATTTAAAACAATCAATAAATTTTTATTAAAAAAATATAATCTATAAATATTAATGAATATAAAACGGACAAATTTATATGAACATGGTTGTCAATGTTTGTTTAAAGTTGTCAATGTTTGTTTAAATATATACTCTCAAATAAAAGGGTTTTTACATCATACAAATATAGTGATAAATGCCTTTTATCTCATAGTATTTAAAGTTAAAAAAAAAACATAAAATTCTATTTCTATTTCCATGAAATTGTAACTTTTTCTCTTAAAATATTTCTATGAAAACTATGAATATCCCTGATCTTATTTATTTAAAATATTCTATTAAAGATATGAATATCGTTGATCCCATTCATTTAAAACATGCGACTTCATTTTTCTCCTGGGGTTATGACCGGGCTAGAAAAAAATATAATGTTTGAACCAAAAATAGAGCTAATCCCGACACCAGAGAAAACATTTCTAAAACTATTCATCATCAGAGATAAATATGAGGGGAGGAACTGGGTGGCCAACACCTGGAACCTCATCTTTGACATGAGGCTGAGCATTGAGTTGAAATGCGATCAGGGATCAGCAGAAAACCGTTTATGAGGTCGAAGAGCTAGAAAGGGAAGCATGTTGAAGGTCTTCCCCGTTAATTATTTTGAAAGGGAATTCAATTTGGTGTTGATTTGTTTGTATTCCACCACCTTATTGTGAGCCAACCGCCTTAGACCCTCTTCCAAACCAGCCATCCAAGACATCAAGGAACCAACATGGTTATTATCCTGAAGCTTTCCCTTAACACAATCATCCATTGCCATACTGAGCAGATCCTTCATGTTCCATAACATGATCAAAGTGTCGATGTAATGGGTTTCCAAAATCTTGATGGAGCTAGAATTTTCTACCATCCCCCCTAATTCATCAACCAACTATTTCCGATCAGGTCAAATTCCTCTACTTCTTCGACGATGCTCCAACCTAGAGGTGCGCTCTCTCACCCTCTACTTCACCTACTACTCGAAAAACCCCTTAGTATTTTCCATGTCCTTTATAGCCGAAGGCATATGGTCCTCCTTGGGCCATCCACAGTCCTCCTTTGCGTTACCTTACAAAGAACCATTGCCAAACATGAGTCTCCAATGTAACGCCCCATATTTTATTACATGCATTTATCAATTAAGATACACTATACTTTCTTATTATCTATTGAACTCAACTTGACTGAGTAAACTACATTACGACATGNTTAGTTATGGAAATTGCATAATTTGGGTGCCAAGAGGGTATTCTAGAGTGTTGAATCTATTTGTAGATTCAAAAACACAATTTAAACACTTCCAAATTTAGATTTTCCCAATTGTTTTTACCTAATTCTGACCAAAACCCACTGTAAAGTCAAAAACCTAAAATAAATAAACTACTCCTAAGAAATGTGCTGGCATACATGAGCAAGGGAAGGTCCTTGTAGTAGAGTGGTATGTGAGGTCGTTGGCCCATGAATTTCGCATGTGTATTCATGCCTTCTCCAATAGCAACCTGTGTGCATCCTCAAGGCCTCTTCAATAGTGTGTTGGTTTATCTCCTTGTGCTATAGTGGCCCAACAATTTTGCATGTTGCATGTGTGCTTGAGTGGGATATGCCTTTTCCTGGGCGTCCTCAGAGGCCTCTTCAATAGTGTGTGGCTCCTTGTGCTCTATTTCCTAGTGAATTTTGCACATGTGCTCAGGGTGGGTTATGCCTTTTCAAGGGATTATATTATAGTCCCTCCTACTTCTTCTTTAGCACCCTATCAGGTGTCGTGGGGATTTATCATCGAGATAGTCCTTTTCTCCCATGGTCCTATGGCAGGGAATTTGCTGCAACACAACTTTTTGTCTTGTTTTTTTATAAATTTAAAAAATAGTTAGTATTATTTTAGTAATTTTACTTTATTATTTTCAAAGCGAACCTTTTTGTATAATCTTTATTTCCATATTAAAGTCTTCTTTAATCATATGATCTTAAACTTGCATGATGTATAACATTTGTGAATTGAAATGTATTAAGATAAAAATGATATTTTATTAATTTTTATATAGATGTATTTAGTATTTTTTTTTTAATTTAAATAATTTTTTTTTTCTTTTTAATATGTTTTACAAAAGGAATTTTTAGGATTTAGTTGATAATTGGTTTGGTTAATCTCTAATTTTCTTATGAAGTAATCAAAATAGATGACTTATATCCATGGTTTGGATAGTATTGTTGTATATATCCTCGTATACAATCAAATAGTATATTTTGACATCATAAATGACCATGATCTCAACTATGACCATAAACCTTTAACCCTAACTCTAAAATTTGACAAACATATAAGCACTTAATCTTTTAATTTTTTTAAGGGATTTAAATATTGACTTAAATATACTCTTAAATATGGAAAATATTGAAGATATCTGTCATAATTTTAACACAACCTTCTCTACTTCCATTAACAAGTTCTCTATCATGGTTTTATGTCAAAAGTAGAATAGAATGATCAATCATTTATATGATAAATAGTGCAAGGATTATATAAAAGACATTAGGGACCCTTGGTATGATAAAGAGTGCAGGGATGATAGAAAATCCTATAGGGATGGTTCTAATGAGTCCTCAAGAAGTGACAAGATCTCTAGGTATAAATTCCTAGTTAAAATGAAAAAAAAGGTGCTATATAATAGAACCGTTTGCATCTCTCAAACTTAAATACAAATAAAATTTGGAGGAAAATTCCAGTTGTAGAACTAATGGAAACAATTTGATTCCCTTGAGGTAATATAATTTCTACGATAAAAAGATTTATGAATCCCTTAATGTAGTGGATAACATTCAAACCCTTTCTACAGAGGGTGAATTTGTATCTTTAGAAGACATAGAACTTGGGGTTAGGTGGCTTGCAAAAGGGAAAGCTAAGGACATTGAATGATAGCAAGAAAAAATCTTAAAAGTTGTTGGGACTATTCTCATCCCTCACATATATAATGTCTTCAATTTAGTAGTTAAGCATGGTTTCCTAATGCTTGGACACAAAGCCTCGTTGTTGCTATTTTTAAAAGTTGAGATTCATCATAGACCCTATACCTTGCCATAATACCTAAATAACTTCTGATCAAACTTGTTAGAGAGATGAGAACCATTGTTTTTCCGTTCTAAATGACCTTTTTTCCAATAGTGTCGCAGGTTGATGAAGAACAACTTGCAACACTTTACCTTGTCATAGGTTGCTTTCAAACAACATGTGACAATTTCACAACTCTCCTGCTATGCAGACTGCGACACTCTGATATGTCGCAGGTTGCTATAATGGAGGGTGTGACATTGTTCCTTAGAATGGAAAAAGAGAAGATTCGAGGAGCTTCTAGATGGAGGCCCTTGTGGATGTATATCCCCTCCTATTAGGGTGGATCTCAATAGACTCCTAACCTATTGGGATCTCACCCTATCTTTCTCCTCCTATCTCTCATCTTCCCCTTATCCTCTTTTCCCTATAAAAGAAAGCCTATTCCCATGGGTGAAAGGAGGAGGAGTCTGCTATAGCCGATATGCTGGATTAATTGTGCTAGAGAGTCTAATATTTGTTGATCACCCTCTTGGAGCAAGGTGAAATAATCAAGGAAAAGGATCATTGAGTGGAAGCTTGCAATGCTAAGGCGCTTGGTTGTAACGTTTCTCTCATTTATTTAAGAATACAACAATACATTTTCTTTCCCACTATTATTTGTCATTAATATTGTTGTTTTCCTCCTTGGCTATTAACATAAGTTCTTGTAGGTTGAAATTATCTCATTCTCTCTTCTCGTCAACTCTTGTGCAGGTGTCCTACTGGGATCTTGCATGAAATGGTAGAGTTGGGAGCTAAAGTGAATATGATATTTGAATCATACATGTCATACTTCTTTTACTTGCATCCTTTAATTAAAAGAACTTAGGGGAAGTTGTGTGTTCTATTCCTTTTTGTTCTAGATCTAAAACATTTAGACTAGGGTTTTCCACCTTTGTTTGCATCGGTAGAATAATACTCAAACAAAATTGTTGACCATACTAGGGAACAAAGTGTTCTCTAAGAGTTTATTTTTTTTAGTTTAGGGTTTGTTTGATTTGGAGATTTGAATCCTCTTGATCTAGCTATTCTTTTTCTTTTCTTTTCTTGAGTTTGATCCTCTAAGTCGCTAGGAAATTCAGACTGAGTCTAGAACATTTAGTCCATCAAGATACTTGATCTTTTGAGACCTTTTTTTATTTTTTGAATTCCATCCCTCACCTTCTGCACTCTAACTTCAGGCACAGTGCAAAATTGTCACACCTGGGCCTTTCATATCCCACAACACTCTTCCTTGTCGCACTGGTGTTTGCCTCTGAACTGCAACACTTTGAGGATTTTTTGGATTTTGCTTGGGTTTCCTCACTGGATTTTGGATTAGATTGTTTCTTTTAATTTCTCACTACCTACTACAGTGTCATTTGCATCCAAAACCTACATTTGACTCCTTCTTAATCATTATTTAAGGATTGGATTGAGTTTGTTTGCATAGGAATTATTGAGGTTTGGTGTGCATTGTGAGTTCTTTTTCATCTTGGGATTGGTGTGTAGTTTCCAGCTTAAATCGATTAGTCATTGAGTCTATGAGAGATTGATTTTTCTTCTTGTTTCCATTGCAAGTTAAAGGAAAGATTTCTTTTGTTTCTTTTAGTAGGTTAAATACTTGAAAATTAAAAAAGGAAAATATTTTTTTTTGTATTGCTTTGCTTTGATTTTAGTCTTGCATTTATATAAAAAGAAAAAAAGTTTGTTTTCAAGTTCCATAGTTTAAAATAAGTTGTGAGTGTCTTTTCTTTGCTTTGCTATTATAGTTAGAAACATTAGTGCAATCTTCTTCTTAGTGAACTTAGAGATCTACTTTTCATTAGTTTTGAAAAGGATAGGAAACAATTAAAAAGTTTGCATTTTTGGTGTGAGTTTGAAGGAATTTTGTTCGTTGTTTTGAATTTGAGTTACATATTGGTTTGGCTTTTGTGCATGTCATAAAAAAATTGAAATTGAAAAGTGCATATGCATTGGAAATTTTTGCATTTGGGAATCTCTCTCTATCTCTCTTAAGTAGGAAATTCTTTAAAAGAAAAATACTTTCTTCCCTCTCATAGTATAGCATTCATCGAAGTGAAAGGCTGCATTTTCATTTCTTTGCATGATCTTTGAGTCAGTTGAAACTCCACATTGTCCACTTAACCGTTCAAGATAAAATAAAGTGCACTTTAATTAAAATCTTTAGAAACTTTGTGTGTTAGGATAGAGACGTGTTCTGACATCGTTAAACATAGGAGATGTTGTACTTACTTTGCCAACGCTACAATCCGAGGATGATCTGTTCCATGTACAAAGAGTATATTGGAAGGACCCTTTTCAAATGGTTGTGCATTAGACAAAACTACTACGGATTTGAGCTCCGAGGTACCTTGAGTATATAGGGAGACTCTCATAGAATCTTGAGACCAACTAAGTTAAACTTATGGCCATCTTGTTGTTGCAATACACCAAGAACAACACTTGGGGAGATTACTACGCANTACGATTGTGCATTAGATAGCACTACTACGGATTGGAGCTCCCACATACCTTGATTATATTGGGAGAACCCAATAGGATTTTTGAAACCATCCGAGTTAACCATTGGCTGTCTTGATGTGGCAATACACCGAGAACAACATTCGGGGAGATACTACGCACGTACTCCATGTAGTCGGGTAATATAGTCAGTGGTACTGTCCTAATCCTCCCTGGTTAGTGCTCTGAAAGATTGGGCCGAGTATTACTATTGGACCCTACAGTATATCGTGAGTTGTGATGCTTGACAAACCTGTGAGGATACATATTTTAATCCCACCTATTCAAACGTTTGCTTGTTTCCTTAGATTGAGTAGAATTTGCTTTGTGTGTTTTTTTTAGAATAATTTAGAGATAGATTTAGCTTGTACCACTTTTTTTTATACCATGGCAAACCAAGGTGTAGGAAACAAGGGATGAGTCTCGAACCATCTGCTCCCAGAACTAGCTAACCACCACCTCAACGTACCCAAGCCCCTTTTGGCGGAGGACAAATGGGTGAGGAGGTTTTTCCATGCGGAACTAGTGCAACACCACATATTAGTGCCACACCAAAAACTAGTGTAGCACTGTAGGTTCCACCACATAATGACCCATCCAAAGGGTTCATTGAATTTATCGAAGAGCCATAGTCTCTTCCTTCTACAATTATTCAATTGCCAAGAGGTTTTGATCAACCACTGCTTCAATTAGTGGCACCAATTTTGTTCCCACTGTCCCTGTTACTCCCTCTTGTGAACCTGAATATTCTGACAAAAGAAATCTAGGAATGCCAACCCCCAGACCTCATACAGACAAATAGATTATGGAATCCGTACAAGAAACAATCACTTCCGTACCCCATAATAGTCAAGTGGTTCTAGAGTCATGGTCAGGGACATATGGACACCCCATGCTACAAAAGTTCAAGGGACAGATCCTTTAAGTCCATAAATTTCATTACCTTCCACTTCTGAAGTGGTAGATCCCTCTAGTATAAGAACACCCCAACTCACTTCCCGTGATACATCCTATCATATGTCATTTGTAGGGTGATTTGCACCCAAAAATTGTATATTTACCCAAATCCCACCAGATGATCCGTTGATGACAAATGTTTTTGACCCATATTCCTCATTGTGGAACACTAATTTGGGTCAATATATTAATGAATTTCACACTTGTCCATCACCCAAGCGGTTAACTCCAAACCCTCTGCATCTGACTCTCCCACCCATATTACCAAGTGAAATCCTTGGTCGTTCTATAGGGATTGTTCCTAGTCAAGGGGATGATATTAATGTCACTGCATATCCTATAGGTGTAGATTCATCTCCGCAAGTTGGTAACAAAATGACAGTTACTCAAACTTCCCAATCATTTTACTTCAATATTCCAGTAGGAAGTTCGCATATACCTTCTGTTGGAATTCCAAGTGTAGTTGGAGGTCAATCTTCAATTGCAATTTATAGCATATCTGGAGGACATCCTTTCATTACTAGACCAAACATGTCCAGTAGTCAACCTCTAGCTGCAGGACCATCTATCTCATGGGGAAAACAATAGCAACCACCTGCTTGGGGGATACCTTTGGTAGGTAAATAGAATCCCACTAGGGGAAAATGAATCATTTTCAACCCACTTATCCCCCAAACCTGAATTTATATTCTGGTTTGCCTTACCCAAGCACTATGAATAATCAGTGGACAACATCCCCTGCAATGCCCCCCCCCCCTCAAGGATTTGTTCCCTCTCAAACTTCCAACCTCATGTTTCAGAATCCACAACCTTTTAACCCCGCGATTCAGAATCCACAACCTTTCAACCTATTGACACTTGGAAAAATCCTAGCGTTGACAGTAGAGGTTCTCCCCAATGAAAAGTCCCAATTAGACTATTCACTGTTTGGAATAGGGAACCCACCCGATTTACAGTCCGGCTACTGTACGATATGCTATAGTTATGAGTTTATCGTTTACAACCCGATCCACCGTTTAAGTTTTATTATTATGTATGTAAATGCAAAAAATGTTAATTCTAAATATGCATGATCTTACCTAAACTTGTTTGACAAGTATAGGCCTCACAAGGTGATGCACAGGTTCTTACCTCCTGTCTTATCACCCCCATACTACCAATCAACCAATAATGCCCTACTAAAATGCATAGTTTTGATCTATCTATGCTAATCTATCCTTGCAAGGATCGAAATTAAAAATAGAGTAATGACTGTAACTGCTTAGTACAACTCCAAAATTTAACCACTAAAACAAATGTATTAACAGTCACATGATAAGATTAACTCAACAATAACTTTGATATTGGCATTCATTCATTCACTACTCATAAATACACAGAAAATTGCACTTCATATTCATAAACAATAAGATGATTCAAAAACCATACGAATAATCCAATAAAAGGGGAAATATCTTACAACATATTGATGAATAAAAGGAATAAATAATTCTACACATTCATTCACATATTTCCATGCAACATTCCATGTATGCCTTCACCCAACAAAAATATCTTTTCTCATTAGAAGAAAAATAGTTTTTTACAATATGAGACTTAGTCCAACATTTCACAAGCCAAAATCCCCTCTTCTCTCTAACCTCCCCTATTTATCTTTACAAAATCAATTTTAAGGTGACCTATCACTTCATATTCCCTTGAAACTCTTTATTTTCTACTATTTTGTCATTTTGTGGTTGCAACATAAATAACCAAAATAGTAAAATAAAATACAATATTACATCAGTTTGATGGTGTCTTTTCTTAACTTTGGATGTAATTATTCCAAAGATCACTCTCATAAGATATTACATTTAGTTGTTAAGGTTCTAATAATTTTAAGGCGACTTCATGGAAAGGTAAATGTTTAATCATAACATTCAATCCTTTTGTGTCCGCATTGTGACCATTTCCTAAGTGAAAGGAATTCATGGTGACTTGTCCAATATGCTGTTGGAGATCTTCTACATTGAGTGTGTCTAGACTTTTAATGGAAACAATATCTTCATTCATGACAGTCCTCAATTCTTCTAAGCAATGCTCCTTTGGAACTAACTCTTCAATGGCACCGGGAGGCGATAGATGACACTTTTCAAATGCTCGATAAACGTTTTGGTGAATCTCTTCAAACTTCGTGATAGAATCTTGTACCTCATTCTACAGCTTATTTTATGCTTTTGACAATTATCCAAGAGTGCTATGTCTAATTTGAGTTCAACGGTAGACATTTTTGGAAAATGGGGAGGAATTTTCTTAGCTTTATTCTTCCAAGAAATTAACTTCTTCATTTTATCATAAGTTCCTATCAGGTTTTGTCTTGTAGTTGAAACCTCTTTAGAAATTTGCTTCAATTTGGTCACCATTCCTTGCAACTTGTGGGTTTTCTCAGTGAGCAATTCTTGAGAGTGAAACAATTGTTCCTGCAAATCAAAAGAAAACTCATAAAACAGTGTTAGATATTGTCTTTGTTCTTGGGTGGAGTTTAGTTGTTCCAATAAGGGCACTTTTTATTTGATTAGCTCTGCTACTTGGGCTTGCAAAACTCCCTTTTGTATCGTCAGAGCCTCAACTTGATGGTCTAATTGAGCCTCCTTTTCTTGTAAACCACTAATTTGATTTCGAAAGTCATCCTTCTCACCTTCCATGATAACTACCTGGACATTCAATGAGTCATTTTCATCTTCCAGGATCTGGAGAGTCTGCATAATTTATTCTGTTTTCAACTCCAAAGAATCTCGTTGTCTTCTCATTTCAATTTCTTGACTTCGAGCATGCACCAAATGATCTTTTAGCTTAATCACCTTGGATTTACTTCTTTCAACATCCTCAATTAATTTATCAATGTTATCCACATTTACTTGTGCAATAGCAACATAAACTGATGCAGTGAATTTAGGGTCCTTATTTGTGCCTTCCAATACTATGACTTCTTGGACAGTGATGATATCTGGTCGTTGAGCCATCTTGAACCTCTTCTCAGTTCTTTTCATGATGGTTTTCCTTTTCGGATCAAAAACTATTGTTTCAAGCACAACCAAAGGAATACCCCATCTTGTAAGAGGTACCTCAGTATTAGTATCAGTAGGATTATCTACTTCCCACTTTCTTCATGTAGGTTCCGCTCTTCCACATCTTTCTTGACTCGCTCTTATTCCTCAATTTTCTTCTTTAACACTTCTACTTCTAATCTCTTTTCTTCTTGTTCTGCTGCCATTTGGTCTTCTTTTTCTTTCTATGCTTTCCTTCTTGCCTCTTCAAACCTTCTTCTTCTTCTTTATTCTTGGATAGCTCCTATTCTTGCATCCTCTTTGCATTTTTGCTGCTAGATCTTCTTCATTAGCTTTGTTTCTTGCTACCTCTCCTAAGTATTCTTTCATTTTGTTGGAACTTGATTCTGATTTCTTTCCAAATATCTTGTTTAAATCTGTGATATTCTTTGATATCCTATACACCTCTTCATCCTTTAAAAAATGTTCGGTATACTCAAAATTAATCTTGCATGATAAGCAATGCTTAGCCACCTTCTGTTGGCTCTCATTTCTAACAAAAATATTTTCCTTGAAGTGATAAGAATCTAGTTCTTTGACATAATCCTATGCTCCTTTGACCTTGCTAAATTTATATGCTCCAACCACAAGTGGGAGTGGTGGCCATGAGGATTTCTTGTTTTCATTCAGGAAGTGTCTGACATCGTTGACAAATACCTGCCTCACTACCTCCTTCAAGATGATGTAATGTGTAACATATATGGGAATCAGCAAGGGGCTCTTTGTACCTCTATACATGCGTAGAGATGTTCCTTCAGGAGTGAAGTAGTAGTCCCCACATTCACTGATCATTGCAAGGGATTCATCGGACATACAATTTGGTTCTACACCAAAAATAAATTTATATAAGGGCATCAGAAATTCCTCACAAATATATTGATAGAAACTCGCATGTTTATGAGCCCACATAATTTGATAAGCTACATAAATTAGAGTTTCATTTGGAGTCCAGTTGCATCCAATATTCGGCAAATGATTCCTAATAATAATGCAATCAATAAGATATGATGACATATAAAATTCAGTTTTCTTTTGCTTGATTCTCTCCTGAGCCTCTTTTATGGCTAGCATCATATTTTTTGAAATAATGTCCACCCAATTGAGTATAGTTCCATGCATGCTGACATGATACACTAGTGGAATCAAAATGAGCTTGTAAATATTTGCATTGGATCTCCCATATATTCTGCATAAAAGCATAACAAACACCTTGAATGGAGTTTTAAGGTTCTTGGTCTCATATTCCCCACTCGTCCTTTATCACAATTTTTTACTCGGGATTAACATGTTCCTCGCATATTCTGAATGCTCGATCTTTAAGGTCTTCACCAAATCATTTGTTAATAAAACTCTAGGCATTTGTAGTTTGTAGGATTTGCTTATATGCGCAGATTGAAACTAAGCAAAAACCTTCCCATTAGCACCCGCAATAATCATATATTTCACATCTACATGCGGTAAAATCCATCCAATTGTTAAGATTATATGCTACCATAGACTAGAT
>NWUY0300008196.1:55052-65813 GCA_004151065.3 Larix sibirica
TACTCTTTAATTCAATCAACCAATTTCTTCAATTCATGGGGAACAACTTCGATAAACCTTTCATAAGTCTCAGTGAAGAATTTTTCTCTAGCACTTGCTAACGTTAACTTGTTCCTTCTGGCATAGTTTTGGATATAATTTGCTATCTTTTTGTTCCACCACTCTCTAATTTCTACCTCATTGACCATTTATACAGGTGTAATCATCTTGTATCCGGAATAGTACTACCAACAATGGAACCAATGTTGTAATCTATTGGATTACATGAAGTTACCAATATTCCTTGACATATAACATCATAGAAATAAGATAATCACATACAGTCATGAATGAAGAAAACATAAGTAATGGAGACAACATCAACAAGTCTTTATTTACAAATAATCAAGAGTACAAAGGTGATCCTCTAGTTCTGGCTCACCAACCTTATATATACAATTTACATTTTATTTTTCAGTTACATACTTTAAAATGCCTGGTTGGTTATCTAACTGACTCGACCAACTACCCAACTAGTTGGTCAGGAGGACCTAGTCGTCTGGCCGACTAGGCTCCTCCAACATGGCTCAATATAAAAACACTTGCTTCTCATGAATGAATAAATCAAATGTTAGATTTAGGAGCTCATCCAAAAGGGACACATTTGACTAAGATCCTTACCTTGTAGAAGTCCAATTATGTTGGTCTAGGAGAAGGATGGGACATAGAGACTTTGTATTGATTTGAAACCTCTAAACAAAATCATATTCAAGAGTCGATATACAATCCCTTGAATTGAAAACCTCCTTGATGAACTAAAAGGTGCCAATTTTCTTAGTAAGACTGATGTTAAGTTAGGCTACCACAAGGTACCCATTGAGCAAGTTGATGTATGGAATACAACCTTCAAGTATAAAGAAGACATTTTTGAGTCGCTAGTCATACCTTTTGGCTTGACTAACACTTTAAAAACATTCACAAGAATGATGGATGATATCTTGTGTCCATTCACAATTTCTTTTGTGGTTTTTTATTTGGATGATGATATCCTCATCTTTAGTAAAACTCAGGAAAAACCTTTGACCACATTCAAGAAATATTGAACGCCTTTCAACAACACAAGATATATGCTAATCTAAAGAAATGATCATTTTCGACGCAAAGAATTTAGTATTAAGGATACATCATGGATGATCATGGCATGCATTTGGATCCAACTACAATCCAAGTCATTCATTATTGGTCAACCCCAAAAACTCTCATAGATATCTACAATTTCATGGGCCTAACTAAATTCTATCATAGGTTCATGTTTGGGTTCTCTCATTTCACTTTTCCCCAAAGCGAAGTGACCAAGGGTGGGCCAAATCCATGTTCATTTGGTTTGAGTTAGAATAGAAAGCAGTCAAATATTTGAAATTTCCTTTATTCGACACTAGTACTCACCCTACTAGGCCTACAACAAACATTTAAGATTGAGATAGTTGCTTATGATTATACTACTAGTGCAGTCATCACTGAGTAGAAACATCTAGTGGCCTATTATAGTGAGACATTCTATGATGCAGTTTACAGGTACCCTACCTATGACAAGTACATGTACTCTATTGTGCATGCCTATCATGAATGGAAGCATTACATATTAATGAAGGATACCTACGTCCACACTGATCACAACCCCTTGTAGTTCATGTAGATGTAGGGAAAGTTACATAGTGATCACCATCATAAGTGGTCCATGTACTTACAACAATTCAACTTGGACTTCAAGTAAAATAAGGGAAACATAAATTGCATTACATCTTGCCTCAACCAACCTCTAGTTGTAGTGTTAACTACCATGCTTAATGGTGGTTCCCTGATATGTTGTCATATTACAGGTTTAGAGGTTAGTAATCCTACTTTAATTATCAAACCAGGGACCATGCAAACTTAAGAGGTTCTGGGCATTGTATGTGCAACTGCTAAGAGAGTTTTGTATGGTAGCTTAATCTATGAATTTAGAAATGCTCCTAACTAGAAAACAAGTTGATTTACCCTATTCTTGAAAACATGAATATTTATTCTATGAAAGCATGAAATCTAATTAATTAACTTAATAAGTTAAATTCTGACAACTAGAACTAATATATGAAAGCATGAAATGGCTATTCTAAGAATCGATTTACTTGGAAAAGATTCGAACTCGGAAAGCAATAATCTATTTGATCTAGTAAAACAATAAAGGTATATTCTATGAAAACAACAGATATTACTCTAGAAAGCGTGCAAGTTTTAATCTGTGCAAAACTGGAATGCTTATTCTATAACCTGGAAATTGTTATGAACTAGTTTACCGAAATGACCTGCAACACTACAAATTCCATACATTTAAACTACATATACTATTATTCTTTCTTACAGAAGAAAACAATGCATTTTCATAAATCAAATCTAATCCTTTAATTGATATTTCAAAGTTCTAATTATCTTGCCATGCGTTTTAACCCACATATAAGAATCTAAGTAAAACTTACCAATGATTATTTTAATGGAATTAAATATGCCAATCTATTGAACTAATCTTTGAACAAGCAAATGTGTGAAAATAATGTGTTGAAACATAAAACAAAAAACATAACTCCTGCACAACACCATGAGGGGCCCCACCTCAAGGTGTACACAGGAGCTTAAGCTAAACTATAAACTCACAGATTTAGTAAAACACGATTCTTCCATTAAGTTGTTTGAGGATCCATATCAAAAGTACTAAAATTCATTGTTGAAACTCTAAGAAAATGTCTGAGGTAAAAACAATAAAGTATGCCTATCCCTCATGCAATGTGTGAGTCCCTATTTATTACATAACTTCAAAAATTATCTAAAATCGTCTTCTTTGGAAACCACAACATCAATCTTCTCTAGATTTGTCATCCTTGAAAATCAGGGGAGAATGGTAGAGTTGATCTCGAGTTCTCCTTCATTGCTTCATGTGGTCAACTAGGACTGACTATGCTGAGCTTGCTTGTATATATATATGTAACCTTGGGAAGGCGTTATCTGCCATCTTCAATGTTGCCATTGATCATGCACTTATTTGCACATAACACCCATCCATTGGTTAAATCATTAAAAAGCATGCTAAGCAAAAGAAATATTACCACATAACCATCATCACTTTATAATCAACTAAAACCATATCCTAACCTACAGAAAAGATATATCTCATGCTAGGTTGCTGCTCTTTGTCAATAAAAAGGGAATTGGTAACTGCAATTGATACCTAAAATATGGGCTTATCACTTCACTCTTGTGGACACAAGAGCTTTGGGTGGCCCTAATTATTTGACAATGACCCTGACTTTGTTGTTACCTATTAAACACCGTGCATAGGAAAATCGGTCTCAGATTTTCACCTCTAGGATGCACTTTTATTCCCTATGGGCCACCACCTTTGTGTTCCTTCAAGAGAATGTGAGAAGTTAATTTGGGATGTGTATTACAAAGAAGTGGCAGGGTACTTCATCATGGACAATAAGGTGGCAACGTTGCAGAAGTGCTTATATTAGACAAATCTTCGATGGGACATTGATAGGTGTATCAGATCATGCACCACCATACCAGAGCCAAACCCACCATTAAGAAGTAGGGGTTGTACACTCCTCTACCTNCATGAGGGGGCCCACCTCAAGGTGTATACATGAGCTTAAGCTAAACTATAAACTCAAAGATTTAGTAAAACACGATCCTTCCATTAAGCTATTTGAAGATCCATATCAAAAGTACAAAACTTCACTGTTGAAACTGTAAGAAAATGTCTGAGGTAAAAATGAGAAAGTATGCCTATCCCTCACGCAATGCGTGAGTCCCTATTTATTACATAAGTTCAAAAATATCTTAAAATGTCTTCTTTGGAAACCAATACATCAATCTTCTCTAGATTTGTCATCCCTGAAAATCAGGGGAGACTAGTAGAGTTGATCTCGAGTTCTCCTTCATTGCTTCATGTGGTCAACTAGGACTGACTATGCCAAGCTTGATTATATATATGTGTGTAACATTGGGAAGATGTGATCTTCCATCTTCATTGTTGCTATCAATCCTACACTTATTTGCAAATAACACTCATCCACTGGTTAACTCTATAAAAAGTATGCTAAGCAAAATAAAGATTACCACATAACCATCATCACTTTATAATCAACTATAACCATATCCTAACCTACAGAAAAGATATATCTCATGCTAGGTTGCTGCTCTTTGTCAATAAAAAGGGAATTGGTAACTGCAATTGATACCTAAAATATGGGCTTATCACTTCACTCTTGTGGACACAAGAGCTTTGGGTGGCCCTAATTATTTGACAATGACCCTGACTTTGTTGTTACCTATTAAACACCGTGCATAGGAAAATCGGTCTCAGAATTTCACCTCTAGGATGAACTTTTATTCCCTATGGGCCACCACCTTTGTGTTCCTTCAAGAGAATGTGAGAAGTTAATTTGGGATGTGTATTACAAAGAAGTGGCAGGGTACTTCATCATGGACAATAAGGTGGCAACGTTGCAGAAGTGCTTATATTAGACAAATCTTCGATGGGACATTGATAGGTGTATCACATCATGCACCACCATACCAAAGCCAAACCCACCATTAAGAAGTAGGGGTTGTACACTCCTCTACCTACCCCATATTGACACTAGGAGTCTGTCTCCATCTACTACATGTCTGACCTGCCTTCAACCAAGCATGGAAGTGATTGTGTGTTTGTGGTTTTTGATCAATTCTTTGAGATGGCCATTTTAATATCTTGTAAGAAAATAATCACATCATAGGTAATTGCTAAGCTCTTCTTTGAGAATGTTTGGGTTCATTTTGGGCTTCCAAATAACATTAGTTCAAATCAAGATAGTAGGTTCCTGAGTAATTTTAGGTCCATCCTATGGTCGATGATGGACACCGAGATAACCAAATCAATTGCCTTTCTTCCCCAACCAATGGATAAACAAAGGTGGTCAAAAGGTTGATTGTGCATATATGTTGATGCCTGAAATTGTTCAAGCCATCCACTCAAAGGAAACAATCCGATCCAAAGGTGTCAGGCAACATTATGCAAAATTCACCTTAGTCCTTAGACATTTGGTGTGACTATTTGCGATGGATACAAGGCCTCTGTTGGCCATGCATGGGTTTTTCTCCTTCAAAAGGAGGCTTGAATTGTTGAGAATCTAATCCTTAAGGGTTAAGATAAAGAAAAATTGTTAAAAGTATCTAGGAAAAACCTAACTAGTAGTTAGTTGAATCCAAAAAAGAAAACCTACTCGAAAAATATAAATTCTTCGACTTGATCTCTGATTCAAACATAATGCAATGAAACAATTAAATAGAAATCCTTAATTAATGATGAAAAATACCACTAACATGACCTAGATACAACATTATCAAGATGACATTAGTTTATGTATATGAAACCCAATGAAAATTAATATACTAAATAATAAGAAACTAATTAAATTCTACAACAATGTAATCAATGTCATATATTAATCAACCAGTCACAAAGGTATTAGCCATCAATAGTAGCAATGAACATATTCGAAATACCCTGTTCACAACATCAATTGATCAATGAACAAATCCACTAAATCCAATTTCAACCTTTGTAATCATAACAAGTCACAAAATATTTAAAGTATTTTTAGAATGAAAATGTTAATACTCAGGAGAACAATCACAAGTTGAGAAAACTCAAACTCAAATCATGTTGAGGTCCAAAAATCACAACAATATCCATCTTTCATTATAGGCTTGTAAATCATTACATCACTTGTCCAAAAGATACAGAAAGTCCAACCAAGTCTGGTACAA
This sequence comes from Larix sibirica, assembly GCA_004151065.3. NCBI lineage: Eukaryota > Viridiplantae > Streptophyta > Pinopsida > Pinales > Pinaceae > Larix > Larix sibirica. The sequence continues at coordinate 60,879 of NWUY0300008196.1, forward strand.
GGACACTTCACTAGAGGTTCGACAAGGGTTCCCTCCTCCACCTTTGATTGCTAGAAAATAAATATAAATAAATAGATCAAATAGATCCACAAAATGTGCAAAGTTTTCCTAAAATCTAGGGATAACTAATCATCATGACTAGGACTAGTGAGATAATCCTTCCATTTTGAATACATTTCCCACATTTCTGTAAAATCGGGGTAATTAGCACGCTCTAGCTGGAGCTCATCCTTACATAGATAGGATCTAATCTCTTTGCTCCGAATTTTTGACCAAGTGTCTAAGAAAACTTTCAAAGTAGATTTGACATGGATAGGGGTCAAAATGAATGTTCTGAAGGAAAACATATCAACTTGGGGGATGTTTCCAATTAGACTGGCTGATTGATCTCTCTACTCGTCGAATTCAATGATTCTCATCTTAGATGGCACTGACTCTACCAACTCAGAAAACACGGGCATGCCAAGGGTTTCCATGTACCCATTAGTTAACATCCACTGTATAGCGCATATTTTCAGCCCTTTATCAATCATATGAAAATATTCATCACATGCAAGTTCCCATGATTTGACAGATATTTGAGTGCTCATAAGCTTGAACGCATTAAGATGAGGAACAATTGTAGGAGCATTATTTAAATGAGATTTCCATTCACAGAGTTGCTCTTCGGCTGAGAGTGCCTTCTTTCTTTTTTCAACATGATCTACTAAAAGGTCAGATAGGTGCTCAAAAGAATTGAAATCATCTTGGACTTCATTTAGACCTTGGAAAAACAGAGTATGTGTTTGCCTTAAACTTTCATTAGTAGCAATGGCTTCATCCTTAAATTCATGCACCATGATCTTGAAAAGAGAGAAGAAGCTTCTTGGTTTTTAAATTGCTCCATTTGCAATTTGATATCTCCAAGCATAGTGGCCTGCTCCATGCCCTTATTCTTTGCTATGACTTTTTGTTGTTTAACCCATTGAAGTTGGCTCTGCAGACTGTGTAATAACTATTGATGTTGATATTTCAACTCTTCAATATACTTGAGGAAATTCTCTTGCGGAGAATCCCTTTCTGTCTGTAACACAACAATATTGGCCTTCTCTTCATCGAGCATCTTGGTTAAAGTACAGACAGATTCAAAGTTTACCCCAACGAAGGCTCCCATGGAAATATCTATCTCAATGGCCTCTCTTCTTGGATCAGCAGTGGCTTGCTTCCATATGATTTGATTTTCTACTATACCAACTACCATTTCTCCTTCACTGTTCCTTTTGGTGCCTTTCCTCATAACAACTTTGTGCCTTTTTGTAAAGCAATAATCCCCTAGCACAACAACAACATCTTCCCCAAAATAAACAGAGTCTTCAGTTGTAGAAGACAACAATGCAACAGTATTGGAAATAGGTAATGATTGGATAAGAGAGGTGGTTTATATTTGGGAAAGGTCCTGAGGTACTGGTAAGGTAGTACAAACAATTTTGATTATAGGAAAAAATCCTACAAGGGACTCACTAGGATGGGAAGAGGAGGACTCAACTCTAGACTATAAGAGTGTACTAGGAACATTGTCCTCAACTAATTCAGTATCTTGATGAGGATTTTGAGTTTGTTGTGAGGTTAGAGGATATACTGAGGTACTTGAAATATTCTCAGTGATTGGATGAGTGGATGAAGTAGTAAGTTGTGCATTAGAATCCAAAAAATCAGTGTGACGAGGTGAAGTATGCGGTGAGTTGTGGGTGGAATGGGTGACAGGGTCATCTATGGAGGGAATTTCTGACAAATTATCCTTTAGGGAAGAATGATGGTTTGGAATAGATGGAATACCATTGGAATCCTGTGTATCACCTGAAGAAGATGACCGAGTATGCAGGCTTGGACAACTGGGATTGGATGAACTACCTCTGTCGATTGCTCTTTTTCTAAATCAATAACATTATCAATAGATTGTGAAGAGGCATGTTTTGGAATTGGTTTTGTTTGATTTTCAATTTTGATGTGAATCATAGGTAATAGATTAGGCATATAAATAGCAGCTTTGAAATATTTAGTACAACGAATGGATTTACATTGAAGAATTTGTGTCCGTTGGATTAAGGCATTCATATTTTGAATAGGAGTGGAGGGTTTTCTAGCTGATACAGGTTGCTTACCCTGTTTCTTATCCAAATGCTTATCTATTGCATATTTGGGTGGATCTGGGCTGACCACTATATCTTTGCTAGATACTTCCATTGATTCCTTGGCAACTTCTTACTTTTGTTGAAAACCCATGTTTCTCTCTTCCATTACCTTTATCTTTTGTTGTCTCTGAGCTTCATGTATGAGGATTCTCTAATCTAGATCAACTACTATGCTCAAGACTTCTTCAAAACTAGATGCACCTTGATAAAGGGATTCATCATTTTCTTTCTCATGGTAATATGAACTCTTTAACTGTGCTTGAATAAAATGATCGGCTATAAAGCGCTTTGGATCATGCATTCTCTTGGTTGCAAACCCTAACTTTAAATCATTCAATATTTTTGCTAGGATATAGGCATGGGAAGAGTTTTGAGCAACTAAATGTCCCACATATAGAGGGAATTTTGACCATGGTCTTCTTTTATGGGAATGAGAATGACCATGAACCCCATCAAAAATTGTCTTATAAGCTACCTCTGAAAGAACTAGTCTATCAAGGACAAACATGGGTAACAAGTGAACTAAATTACTCCCCCATATCCTAATATAGGTCAAGCACTCTCCAGCATACCAATCACCCATTAGTGCCACCAAGGAAATGGCATCTTCATAAATCCTGGGAGCATTCTTCTTAAATATGATAAAATATACAACACTGAGGAAGTTGTCACATATATCATAAACATAGGGCTTGTAATTGTCTTCCCACATGATTGAATAGTAAATATGAATAGGAAGGTTTTTCCAATTCATTGAAGGATAAGAAAAAGAGGAACACATAATTTCTACCAAATATGCCGACAAGTAGAACTTTGGCTTCCTTGTGGTTGGAGATTTCTATGCTTGAGTGATCACATCCCTGAGGGTTATGGAGAAAATTTGCACCCAAATGAATATTTTCCCTGTAGTAACTATATGATGAGCTAGGGGGGTCCATTCCAATTTGAAATATGAACAATTGTCTGCACCATAGAATCTACACAGCATGGCCGTGAGCAATTTGTGTGGCTCCCTGAGCAGGAAAATCGAGTAGTGTCTGTTAGATTTCAGTATGAAACTATTGGGGTCGGCCATCCAAGTATTAACAAGTGCTTTGTACTTACACTCAAAGGCCCTTATAAAATCCTATGTCAGTAGCCACTGAGGAGGTTTTAGGGCATAAATTTTGGCAAATGTATCTGGCTTGAAGGAAGCATAGAGAGTGTGGTTAGAATCCCTAAATGTGCAAGTAGGGATTTCTGTGTAATCAATCATCCACTTCACCAAGTCCGTGAAAGGAATAACAATTGGGTGTGCGGAAATGGCATGGAATTGAGACTTATTGATGTTCTGATAAATTGGGGCTTCTTCTTTGAAATATGAGAAGTCATCATTGTCGAAGATGCTATAAATTCTATCCCAATCCAAACACATTCTATCGGAAACCAATCCATCAGTATCTAAATAAAATCCAAAATTGGGATCTCTCAGCTTCAATTCATCCATTACAACCTTCGACTTGGTTTTACGAGCCATGGTGTCTAAAGTCGGTTCTGCAACGCATTATAAACAACATAAGCTATTTTCAATTTCAAAATATCAAAACAAAATCTAAACGAAATATGAAGTACTTGGAGTAAATCCAAACTAAGATTGCAGAGAGCAAATACAAGCCTTGTGTAAAAGCAGAGAATTTTGCTATTCTGTAATTCAAATTCTTAGCATGACAATGGTGACGCAAATTTTAAAATTTAACTAAGTATGAGCTTTGTTAAGACTAAATCCATTTATCATTAATTATGAATAAACCAATTAGGGATTGGTGGTTTAGGTAATAATTAGCCATTAATTGTGTTCAATTTGGGTAGTTCTTAGGGTTATTTTAAAGCATGCATGAGAAATATCAACTTCCGAATGACAGTGTTTAGGTGGGCCCGCTGAGAATTTAAAAAAGTTGGACATCAAGTCTAGGAAATAAAATTGGCAACCAAATGAATGATATCCTGAATTCTGAGGTTAATGTGAATAGGAAATGTTGGCATTGAAATGTCGGAAGTAGATCTGGAAAATAAATGTTTTGCCAACTTCTGAGGTCTGAGGTTCATGGGATAAGACATCGACATCGAAACGTCGGGGAAAATTATGTGATAAATAAATATCATCCCAACTTCTAAGGTTCGAGAAAATCACAAACATCGGCATCGACTTATCAGGTGTAAAATTACAATGTATAAATAGGTTTTTGACTTCTGAATTCCAAGGTTTATGAAATAGGGACCTCGACATCGGAATGTTGGAAATATTATTACTAGTGGGTTGACATCCCGACTTCCAAGTTCCGATTTTTTTTACTTAAACATGAATATTAGAACGTCAGAAACATTGGAACGGGGCTAATTAAGTGCTTAGTTTGTTTTAGATTAACTCCAATGTACTTATAGTGTAAAAATTGATGAAATTAACTTTGAAATGAACTGCTAAAAATCGTTGAAAAGTAAAAAAATGAATTTAAATCTAAAAGAGGGTTCCCATATTTTCCTAACAAAATATGGGATCGTTTTGGCTACAAAACTTCCTTCACATTTCTAGGATCATCATCAGTAATAGATAAAGGAAAAATTAGACTAAAAATCAAGAAGGGGATACCTTTTTGGTTTCCTTCTTTCACGAGATGATCTCCTCAAAAATGGGGTATGAGTTTCTTCTTCTTTTGATTCAACTTCTTCTTTCCTTTTTCATAAGTGTCTTATTCTTTCTTTCTACAACTCCATTCTGTTGAGGTGT
>NWUY0300008198.1:6901-27880 GCA_004151065.3 Larix sibirica
AAAATTATGGATCCTTAAAATTTTCCTTGGCCATGAAGAGGGCAGTGACTGTCTTAGGACGGTGGTATGAGGAGGATGGTGGCTTCGTGAAGACAGTGGAAATCCAAACAACTAATGTTAGCATTAATCTACTCCATAACTAATTATCTCATAGTCTTTCAATTCTTTAATTACCAAAACATACGAAAAGAATGATATATTTTTCTTTTGTCTCGAGATGATGCGAAATAAGAGGTCAAATTTGTTGATGGGTAGATAAAACGACTCAACTCATATAATTGATTGAGAAAAACTGTCCATTTTTCCTATGAATGAAAACTTACGGTAAAAAAATTTATAGAATCTCTACCCGCTTGAAAGCAACGACTAATAAAAAAGTTGACACTAAAATTAAAATGTTAATCTACACATACAATGATTCATGCAATTTTTCTTTTCAATTAATATAAACTTATCTGTGTTTATTTAATTAAAAAGTAAATTTTTTTGCTCATCATCATCATCTTTTTATGGTTTATTTTATTGATTTCTTCACTTTGTATATATATACACACTTACTTTTCAAAAATGAATATCTAATTGAAACCGAATCATGAACGACTTTGAGGTTGTGCTCCTTTTTTAAAATCTATTATAAATGTAATTGTTTCCATACTTCGATTTGAAGTTGTGTTCCTTTTTTAAAAATTATTATAAATGTAATTGTTTCCATATTTCGATTATGGAATTGATTCGATATGTATTTATAAATATTCTCATAATTTTATAAATGGAAGAATAATATTATCCAAAGTAGTTGGATCTATTGGATCTATTGAACCACCTCCATGATTCAAACGGGAAATTTAATGCATAGTGAGATTAACGTTGCATAGTGGGATTAGCATTAATCTCCTCTATTGAGGTTGAAATTAGGTTATCACAGTTTCATAAATAATCAAACATCTTCTAAAAGCTAAGACTTTATGTGAAAATATGGTTTTAAAAAACTCCAACATAAAATGTAATGAATAATGTCATTCTCATGTAATAGAAATTGATTTATTTAAACAAAACTTTTTCTCACTTGTATATATGCATATAACTAATTAAGAGGGCATTTTTTTTAAATGAAAAACTATACTTTATAAAAGAAAATTATATGAAAATGTATAAAACTTCCATAAATGTAACAGAATAGTGTGAGACTACGAAGATCTAGTCTACCAGTATACACTGACAAAAAATACAAAACAAGGACTAGACATATATCCAACAATTGATTAATACAAATAGATAAATCCGATCAACATCAACAATATCTAGAAGAGAATCAATAAGAAAGTTCAAAATCCAAAGCATTGCACATGATAATACACAACCCAAACAAGGCTCCAACAACAGATTTCAAAGTGTCACTCCATCTAAAACACAGCTAGTGTCAACAAAGTTAGGAGATTTTTTAACCAAAAATAACCACTAGTCTGATGAGAAAGCAGTCAACCAATTCAATAAATATTTATAGTCAACCAAAAATAGAAACCAAGTATCCACAAAACACATGTACCTATGAGCTACTATAATCTAAAAAGACTATATATATATATATAACCGTCGTCGAACCACTGGACAAGGAGAAAGGCCATGATCAATCTCTTAGCTGGTAGATCTGAATACTTTCAACTAACCAAGATTGAATTAAGGAACTCCTCACAAAAAATGAATCCTTCTAGCTTCTGAAAAGCTAGTTTGGATAATGCATCAGCTTCACTATTTCGCTCCCTATATATATGTTGGAAAAATATCCCATTGAACTCATTTTGTAACCTTTTTATTTTAACCATCCAACTTTCCAAAGCCTATACTTGTAAATTGCATTTTGATAAGTCCTAGTCAATAATGGTTTTCGAATCCCTTGCAACCTAAAGGTATTGTAAAAAAAATTATCTAGCAAAAAACAATAAGCACCATAAAGCCATCAACTCGCTTCTGGTATTGGTCCCAAAACTGCAATTTAATTGAATCTTAAAAAGCATTACATTATCAACAATAACGACTACTCCTACCCCACACTTTTGACAACAATCCTAATATGAACCATCGAAAAACATTTTTCCCATCCATTTATGAAGACTGGGTCCCTAATTCTTCGAATATGGATGCTCTAGCGTGGAGGCTTTCCCTTCAGAAATTCCTTGTGAGCAGCAATAGCCTTCGTTCCCACTAATATCACATTTTTGTTCCTCCCCTTGAATAGAACATATTAATTCATGTGCTTCCACACTTCCCAACAAATATAACATGGCAACTCTTTCCAGAAATGGTCATTCAGGATCCACCCTTTAAAGCAAGAAGATAAAGTTGGTTGAGACCATGTCCTAGAAAATCTACAAATACCCTACACTAATTACCAAACTTGTATAGTAAAAGGACAGTGTATAAACAAATGATCAACTGTTTCAACATCATTATTACAGAGAGGGAAACCATTTGGACCTACACCCCCTCTTTTCAAATAATTGTCCCAAGTGAGAATACAATTTCTCTACGCCAACCAAATAAAAAGTGTTATTTTTAATGGAAAAAAAACACTTCCAAATGGGACAGAGCCACCAACAATCCTCCACTACATGATTATAAAATAAGGTTTCATATCCCAATTTTGTAGTAACCAAACCAATCTTCTCATTCCAGGTCCACTTTAGAGTATCCTCTACCCATGAAAGTTGAACTCCATTCCTCCAGAGCCCCACAAGATAGTTATTCCATTCTTAAAATGGAGCCCCCTGCAATCCCGTCTCCTAAGCTTGCCTCCACCTCGAACTTGTACCTAATATTCAATCTGGAAAGCTCACCTGGTCTAAGATATGAATACCTTTTGAATGAAGACATGACACCAACACTAAAGATAATTTAAAAAATCTCAAGCTCATTATAAGCGGGTCCTCACCCACTCTAATCAAATGATCGTCACCAGGGCTCCAGGCTAATCAGAACCCAAGATTTACAAAATAGAAAACTAGACAATTCTATATATTAGAAACTCCCTTAACACTTTTGTTTTTGGATATAATCCATTCTAATACATTACAATTTTTTAGATACTTCCCTTGAATAACATAGCTCCAAAGGCCCCGAGAAAACAAGCTTCTCAAAAGATTCTTGGTCGCTAAGGCTCGGGCAAAGAATAAAATATTTTCAATGGCCAACCCCCCATTATTTCAGTCTGCCCAAGAATTCCCAATTTACAAGATGCAACTTCTCCTTAATATTATTCCCAGATCACAGGAAACTGAAGCTTTTCCTCCTAATGTTGGATAAAATAGATTCCGGGACCTTGGCAAGGGATATCCAATACACCTGAATGTTATCTAATACCGATTTAACAAAGGTTAATCCCCCCTAGTGACAAACATCTCCAACACCAGTGGCTAATTCTCTTATCAATCTTATTTATCAACCATTTCCATTCTCCTAAGCAATAATTGTTTGGTTTAAAAAAGAAGCCTAGATATTTCATACCAACATTGATTGGAGAACATTGAAAAGAGAGCAATTGATCAATTTGATTAAGGACAACCCCATCTATATCATTTTCATAGAAAGAAGACTTGGATTCACTGATTTTCATACCCAAATCCTTACAAACCAAGTCCAGTACCTCATTGTACGCTTTCCACTCATTCATCGATCCAGAGCCAAATAACATCACATCATCTACAAAAAGTAGATGTGTGATTATGATGAGTGTGGATACTTTAACCCCAACTACATTTCCTTCCATTTCTCATGTTCGATGTCTACTAAGTCCTTCAATGCTTAGAAGTAACACTAAAGGATGGGGAGGACAGCCATATTTGAGACCCTTGGGGCACTAAAAAAACCTTGTAGGCTTACCATTAACTAACATAACAAAATTAGTTGTGCTCACATAAGCCATTATCCAATTAATAGCTTCAAGGTTAAGACCTATCTGAAGCAACACCAATCTTAAAAAGACCCAATTAACAAAATCATGGGCCCTGACCAGGTCTAGATTTAAAATTAAAGCCTTCGTTTTCTTTGACTTAATACTATGAAAGCACTCCTGAGCCACACCAATACCATCCATGATCTGGTGATTGTCAAGAAATCTAAATTGTTCTTTTGATATGGAGGATGATAACATTGGCTTCATCCTACTAGCAATTGTCTTTGGAATAATTTAATAAACCAAATTACATAAGGAAATCTGTCTAAACTCATTGTAAGACAGAGGCTCATAACATTTAGGTATAAGAACTATATAGGTAGCATTCAGAGCTCCCACTAATTTCCCCAACCTTCTCGATTCCCCCACACCTGCCAAGAGATCTAGCCCCATATCCTCGAAAAAGTCAAGAAAGAGTTTAATCGTCCACCCATCCGGCCAAGGACTTTTTGATCTAACAAAACCAAATAGAACTCTTCTTATTTCATCCAATGACACGAGCTCCACGATACTCTTACCTTCTTCTTCTTCTAAAAATAAACGAGGATATTTCTGTATAACTCTCATCTAATCGACAATAGAAGAATCCCCAAGGTCAATATACAAGTTCTGAAAATGTTTCACAACTTCACTTTCCAATTGATCAACTTCTATTAGGATACTACCATAAGAATTGTGTAGTCCAAAATATTATTTTGTATATGCCAACACTTTGCAAATATGTGGAAAAACTTAGTGTTTAGGTCTCTTTGGGCCAACCAAATGGCCTAGATTTTTAACTACCAAGTCTCCTCCTCAATTTTTAGAATATGTAACTTTTTTCTCTCAAGTTCAATGACCTTGATCTATTGTTGTTCAGTGAAGATACTAGACAGGCATTGCTTTCCCCTTCGTCACTTGTATCCATGCTGAGATCTAATTAAGAGGGACATTGGTGCTCCTTTTATCACATGTATCTATGCATGGAGCTAATTAAGAGGGACATTGGATGTTAAACACACAAATCATTCCATGGCTATATATAAATTCCTTTTCCTTCTCCTTTAACCCAGCTTAATGATTAGGATAACAATTCCTTCTCCTTTTTAACCCATCTTAAATCAAGTTTAATGGCTTAATGATTGGGCTAACAATTCCTTATCCACGTGAAAGGACAAAATATACTTTTATCTAGAAAACCTAAACAGTTTATTAGTACCTACTAAACTAGATACTATATTAACGAGTACAATTTGACCTATGTCAAACTTAGTTATCCTCTCAAATGTATTTTAATGTCTTTTTTGAAAACATCTATTATTCGAAACTTTTTCTTAAAACGATATATTTTCCTAATTTTGTAATGTCGTCCATTTAATTTCTCATTGGTTAAAGTTGCTCTTAAGTGACATTATTCCTATTATGTGTGCAAATTGTTTTGGCAAAGTTAAAAATTATTTTAAGAAACAATTTTGTGGCAAATTATATGATTAGCCAATTTGTAGGCTCTGACATTGTCATTAAATTAAAAGCATGGCATTGTTCAAAAAATTGTAGTCAATGCAGAAGCCTCTACATCCATGCAATGCTCCACTTGGTTATTCATCCACATGCATGCAACACTTAACTTGGATGTTTCTACTAGCCCCCACAACACCCTCTGCATGTTACCCTTAGCATAACATTTGGATATGGTCGCTTTTGATTTAGTACATAAAGCTTTCATTAACTAGCATTGTAATTATTGATGAAAGCTTCATGGCATAGTATAGAGGAATCAAAGCCTTAAAGCGGAGAAGCAACAAAGAAATAGTGGCACTTAACAATATGAAGGCCAAGGAAGCAACGGTAATGTTGGGTCTGCTACTCATAAACCCTCTACAACCATCTAATGGCATCATACACATCAGAAGGATAATTAATGAACCACTCTTTCACTCATTTCATGCAATGCTATGGAGAAGCATACTTTTTTTCCCACATTCCTAACTCATGCATTGTTTTTCACATGTACAATGTTTAGGCCCTTTGCAATCACCATTTTAATTTGACTTCAAAAACTTGAATTGTGTACCTGCAAACTGCTAGCAACATTCCTTTTAACTTAGCTATTTATGAAATTGGAACGTTGGAAATCATCAAACTAAATTACCTTAGTCAAAATGGTTTCCTCTAGAGCTTGCATCTTTAACAACAACTCTTCTCACAATCTTGTGAATTTAGTGACCTTGTAACTTATGAACTAGTCATCCCAACTTTGTTTCAAAGCCAATAACTTGCATAGAGTTTGCGGGGTTGTTCGACCCTTGCTTGAGAAGCCATTTTCCCGTGTCTATTTAGAAACCATTTTCATTGATTGCCATGTATGGTTGTAGAAGTTCAGTAGAAAACTAAATTCAGGTCATACTATAGAGAATGAGATTACACATAAAGTTGAGAGGTAATGGTNGACCAAGGTCAAGAGTAATATGTTCACGAGACGTATCACCATCCACCCTATGACTAAAAACCAACGGCATGGTGGAGTCTACAAAATCCTTTGTCGAACTGTACTCCAAAGGGATTTGGCACTATAAAACTCCATTCAGCCCCTCTTGAGAAGAGGGACTTTTTAGCCTCCCAACTCCCCTCATACCAAAATACCCAGAAGGACATTGAGCCTTAGAATGACCGATCTCTCGACACAGATGGAAGCAAAAAGGAATACGCTAGTAGTCAAGTCTTTGTACGAATGAACCCCCTTCCCATACAATCTCCAGTTCACCAAATAGTCCCTCATCATAATCCAATTCCACCAACATCCGCGGTGAATTTCTATCCGATTCTAATCAATTTTCTTCTTCAATAAGTATAAAACGACCAATGGAGTTGGACACCGTAATGAAACCCTTAAAGTTTCAACAATGCAAAAGAAAATTTGGAAGGATAACCCACAAATGGCGTCGATCTAATATTTCCTTTCAGGGGTCAAATGCGGCATGCCATCGAGACAAAACCAGAGAACCAATGCCTAAAACCCTGTATCTATCTTCAATAATCCGACTATCTTCCTCTGTCAGAATAGGAAAACTATCTAGCCATTAGCGAGCATTAAAACCCTTGGGATACTGTCAATAAGTTGATTCCGTTTTTTCTGAATCCAAGTTAACACCTCTGAATGGGAGAGTTTTAAATATTCGAACTTTCCAATTAAATCCCTTTTGCTCAGAGCAGAAACCATATCAAACGTTACGTCTTTTCCAAGGACACATAGTGGCCTTCCCTTCTTTTCTCTTTCGAATGATAACCGGGCACCAGCAGAGGAAACCTTCTTATCTTTCAAGGGTTTATGACCAGCTTTTCCAAAAGTCGAGTCCGTACCAATAACATTTGACCGAACCCCATCCCCAAAACGAGAATCCAATGAAGTCATACGGGGACCCTGTGTTTCTGAACAATCCGGCCAAGGCTCAAAAACAACTGTGGTTAGAGGGTTAGTCTTAACATTACTAGAAATAAACCCTCCACGTGAGAGAACTGGGCCTACATACCTCCCATTCTCCGTACTATTCATCATAGAAAATATTAAATTGTCAACATCACCAACAGAGCTCATCCTCAGGGAAAAGAAAAGTCACCATCCACGAAAAAGAAAATGACACCCTCCAGAAAACACGTGAACCCAAAAGATAAAACCCCGGATAACCCTGTCCCCATTGAACAATGTCAGTCAAACAATGGATTTTAAACTAAAATATTCCCACTTATTTTTACCTGGTTGGTACTGGGTTTTCCAAAGAAGTGACAAACTTGACTCCAAGACCATTGTTTTACCCACAAAGCACTCCTGAGAACTAGGTAATCCAGTGAAACAGAAGTCTGAGTGGAGATTTCATGCGCGATTTACCTCCTTCAACCATGGTCCGAACTCCAATCCTTTTCGTCGATAGAGCTCCAGGCCATCCACCTCACTGCTACTTCGCTAGAGCAACTTCATAGGTTATTTATCTCGATCATCAAGTCCAAACCCTTGTCTGCGCTATCCAATTCTTCGATCCCCAACCAAGGAACTGGAATCCGAAAAACACATACACTTATATAAATCATGGATCCAATCATTGAACCGAGTGAAACCTTGTAGCTATTCAAATTAACTATGGATTTAGTATAACCCAACTAGGCAAGGGAGAACCTAGCCCATAGACATTGACTAGTATTCCATATATATGCCACTTCATTTTTCTTTATGTTCCATCCAATATGTTTTATATGGTTATGCCACTATATAGATTGACTTGGTTGGAGATTGGATTTACGTCAATGAAAAGTAAGTAAGCTTTGTGGAACCGAGAAAGGAACCTAAGAGAAGCTTAATTATTTGTGCTTTGAACACATCATTTCATTTTCACCCTATGCGGGTCACTATAAGCAATATGTTAACAACGGTAACTATTACATGTAATCACTAAAATTTGTGTGAGGGTTGAGCCACCTTTCACCTACGCATGTTCTTCATAAAATTTCTCTTTAGGGAGAAATACCACTTCCCCTGTACCATCCAAACCGCCTAGAGAGCCAAGCGGAGCACAAAGAGTCTTTCAAGGCAGTTCCAAGGGCACATAGGGTCTTTCGAGTATGACCATGTATTAGAGTATAACAGTTTATGAAAGGATTGTTGTGTCCCAGTATTGTGAGACTAGTTGTCCTTCTTGTGGCTATTTTTTCCAACTTTTGATTGATCACCTTGGTTTCAATAACACGGTACATGGTAATATGAGATGAATGCATACAAAATGAAGCAAGAAATGTTTTTATTCAAATATCGCATTTATTTTGGGGAAAAGAATATATAGCAAGTTTGGAGAAATTTTTTATTTTCATGGCCCATGAAAGTATTTACAATACCTCCCTATGATGGTTGGCAGAAATGTGCAATATGCATTGTAAAAAACAAGGTGAGGGGAATATTCATTTGGTTCCACGTCCAAAATCTTACAATAATAAGTTCTACCATGGCTTTAGGCATGAGACTAGGATATGTCATCTAACTATGTGCACCATTCTCTACAAAGCATGACATGGCGACAAGCACAATTACACAAGCATTTGTTGGGACGACGATTGGTTAGTATTTCTCGATGAAGCATGGCACTCAAAAAAAATATTTACGGTTCAAGATTTGTGTCATGCACTACAATTTGAATGGTTTTATATTTTTTTGACACACTTGGGTTGATGATTGTGAGGTGTTATCGGTTTTAGGGCTAGATTGAACCCATGAATATCATGGGCAAGGCATCCCTAACGTTGAGCTTATTATATTCCTATAAGCATTTTAATAGATTTTTCAATTAATGATGGTTTTCGCGTTTAAGGGCTTTATGCAGTGGAAATTGTTTACATTTTTATAAGGGTTTTAAGAGGTAGAAAAGAGAAGTTTTGTTCATTTCAAAAGTTCACTGCAAAGGCCATAGGTTTTGTTCTTGAAGCAAAGTAAACAATTATTAGTTTGGTGTAAAATTCATCATTAGAGGTTGTGATTTAAGGGTTAAAAGTTGTTTTTGTTGAAGATGCAAGACATGAAATGGATGATGGTTATTTCCAAAGGCAATAGTAATTTTGCTAGTTTAATAGTTCAGAGACTAAAATGCAACCTAGTAATCATCTAACTCCAACATGATGTGTAGGTGCAGGTTTAAGAAGAGGATTGATTTCCTCTATACTATGCCATGAAAGCTTCATGGCATAGTATAGAGGAATAAAAGCCTTAAAGAGGAGAAGCAACAAAGAAATAGTGGCACTTAACAATATGAAGGCCAAGGAAGCAACGATAATGTTGGGTTTGCTACTCATAATCCCTCTACAAACATCTAATGGCATCATACACATCAGAAGGATAATTAATGAACCACTCTTTCACTCATTTCATCCAATGCTATGGAGAAGCATACTTTTTTTTCCCACATTCCTAACTCATGCATTGTTTTTCACATGTACAATGTTTAGGCCCTTTGCAATCACCATTTTAATTTGACTTCAAAAACTTGAATTGTGTACCTGCAAACTGCTAGCAACATTCCTTTTAACTTAGCTATTTATGAAATTGGAACGTTGGAAATCATCAAACTAAATTACCTTAGTCAAAATGGTTTCCTCTAGAGCTTGCATCTTTAACAACAACTCTTCTCACAATCTTGTGAATTTAGTGACCTTGTAACTTATGAACTAGTCATCCCAACTTTGTTTCAAAGTCAATAACTTGCATAGAGTCTGCGGGGTTGTTCGGCCCTTGCTTGAGAAGCCATTTTCCCGTGTCTATTTAGAAACCATTTTCATTGATTACCATATATGGTTGTAGAAGTTCACTTGAAAACTAAATTCAGGTCATACTATAGAGAATGAGATTACACATAAAGTTGAGAGGTAATGGTAATTGCTTATGGTACTTGTAACTAAAACTATATTTGGTCCTATAGGATTTTGTCCTATAAGTTATTAATCTCTATCACAATTTCGATGCTATAGTTTCTACTTCCATATCTATTTGAGTTTAAGTAGCAGATCCAAATCAAAATACATATGCAAAGTGTAGCTTGGGATCAATGTAACCTATCCTCTAAAAGTTAGAATTCAAATTGCATATTCATAAGGTACTAGCAAAGGGAATATTATGGTGATGAGACTAGTGATGGCCCAAGGAGAGTGTTAATTCATTTTAACAAAATCTAATTTCACTGCATCTGCATTTGTTACAATAAGTAACAATAATAATATCCAATATGCATAACCAAACATGAAAAAACAAGGGGATTTTAATATCCATTGGAGGTAGAGCTCAATTACCGCTAATGAGAAAGAAGAATCTCTTCAGAAAAGTCAGTCAACTTTCTCCATTTTCATCCCCGTATGCAAATGCTAGAGATAAGGCAGTTGTGGATCGCTCTTATTTCCCTCCTCCATCTTACCTAGCTGACCAATAATACAGAAGCACCTAGAGTTTAATGCATAACAAAGGCTATCCACATGCCCTTCCATTAGCTTCTTAGTCAACAAAGTCATGCCACCATTGCATCAAATGCATGGAAAGCTTGTGAAAAGTGGCTTTCAAACCTTCAATTCAGTAATGGATGTACGTGGCCTACATCTGCACAAGAATGGACTAATAAGGTGAATGGGTTTTCATAAAACCCAAATAACTTGTTGAGAAGAAATCTGAAAATAAAAAGTGACTCATCNTATCTCTTCAGAAAAGTCAGTCAACTTTCTCCATTTTCATCCCCGTATGCAAATGCTAGAGATAAGGCAGTTGTGGATCGCTCTTATTTCCCTCCTCCATCTTACCTAGCTGACCAATAATACAGAAGCACCTAGAGTTTAATGCATAACAAAGGCTATCCACATGCCCTTCCATTAGCTTCTTAGTCAACAAAGTCATGCCACCATTGCATCAAATGCATGGAAAGCTTGTGAAAAGTGGCTTTCAAACCTTCAATTCAGTAATGGATGTACGTGGCCTACATCTGCACAAGAATGGACTAATAAGGTGAATGGGTTTTCATAAAACCCAAATAACTTGTTGAGAAGAAATCTGAAAATAAAAAGTGACTCATCTTATTGTACCCACAACTTTCTACCAAGGTGTTTGCTTAATATAAAACTTGTCTCATTGAAAAATACATCATGTGTCATTCCATTTCATATAATAGATGATGGGCCAAGGACATGGGAAAAGGAAGCTAACCTGTTAATCTAGGAAAAAAATCTATGTGATAAGAACAAAATCAAAGTGATTTTTTTAATGCATTAAGGAGGAAAGCATGTGAGTCCCAATTCCATTACAACTCGAGACAAGCCTAGTACATCAGCAATGCATATATTTTATCAAGAAAATGAGATTGTGTCCCTAGGCACTAAATATTTTAACAAAACTAAAAGACAATTGTTCTATCGAGAAGGCAACTGAGAAATCTAATACTATTCCTTAAATAGTTAAAATAGAAGATATTGAGAAAAATAAAACTATTTTGAATGGATTAATTACTATGGTGTACCTTTTTATCATTTAGGCTTTGAAAGCATATAACGTCGAAGGTTAGACAGGTTAGACCTAACAATGGGCTTAATTTTGATAACATTCATTTAGCATATCTAGAAACTTACTTTTTCATGGCCCCTCATAATGCACGATCCCTGAGGAAAATATTTGTAGCATAATTGCTATTTACCTTGTTTTACACCATCAACACTTATTTTTGTGCACGAAATGCTTGGTTTATGCATGTGCATGATTATTATTATATTTATATGTATTACTACATACTATAATTAATATTTTATTATATTTTCATTCACATGAATGAAAAACTAGATTTATGCAAAGAGTGTATGAATATTCGTATAGCCTAACTCATTGCTTATAAAAGTACAATTTGTGTTGACATCATGTTTAGTCATTAAAATAAAAAATAAAAATGATGTCACTTATAATATAATTTTCTTCCAATTTAGGGTTGGTGAGTGTGGAGGGATATAATTTTATCTCGAGGTACAAGAGGAAGAGAACTTTGAATGGAATTGAATGGAATTTAAGAAAATTAATAAATAATCAATTTGAATTTCTTGCACTAGGGTTGGTGATTGTGGAGGGATATAATTTTATCTCGAGGGACAAGAGGAAGAGAACTTTGAATGGAATTTACAAAAATTAATAAATAATCAATTTGAATTTTTCGTACTTTTCTAAGAGCTCAAGATCCTAGATACCAATTAAATTAGAGATTCTATTGTAATTATAGATTCATCACACATAATAAGGTATATTAGAGATTTGATTGTAATTGGAAATTCATCTTAAACCAGTCCACCAATCAAATTAGAGATTTGATTGCAATTAAAGATTCATTACTCATAATAAGGCATATGAGGAATTTATCCATTCTGGTCTATAGTTATTTATCATGGATCATAACCAAGATACATCAAGAAACAAGAGATCTAGCATTGATTGATTACAACCATATTTTGAGGACTCTACAAATGTGGATATAATAGATAGTTCCACCTCTTACATGGAAATAAGAAAAACACATTCAAAAAATGTGATTGCATTCTATATAATCCCATGGTCATTAATCCAAGGTTTAATCACAAATTAAATATACCAAGTGGAGGCATTATATCAAAGAGTACATGCAAAGCAACGAGGGGGAATAGTGTCAAGTGGAAAGGATAAGAATTAAATCCCTTGCCTCTAATAGTACACTTGCAAACTTTCATAATGAAGTTGAAGCCAACACATAAGCCATTCAATTTCAATATGGAGTTTGAAGGTGGTATACCTTTGTGGCCAAATTTTCTCAACACTCTATGTTTCCTTTAGATTTTTTGGCCTAAGGGTTGGAATTTAAAAAGAAAGCTAACTGAGATGAAATCCTTTGGCTAATGAGGAAATTTTTTTCTAGTATCTCTATATAATTTGTGAATTGTAGTCCTCTGGCATGTCCTACTCAATCTAGTTGTTACGTCTATCTAAACTTGATTAGTTTGAGTGAGCCATTTTTTGTCTATGTTGGATATGGAGGACCACAGGCATCAAAGCCATTTCACTCTTTGTGAATTGATGGTTATCCAAGGAATTATAAGGTGCTATGAATTATGATTTCATGTAATCAAGAAGTAATAGCTATCCATCTCGACCATCTTCATTCACGGGAGAAAACTCAAAATTTAGGACATGCAAAAATACCAGAAATTAGTGTCCAACAAAAGAGGCAAATCAAAATTCTAGGAGAAGAATGCATTATGTTGAGACAAATGGTGATGATCCTAGGATGAAACACTCGATTTATGATCACTCGGTAATAACTATCAATTGGTTTAGTTCCTGAGGAATTCAAAGAAGAAAAATAAGTACAACAAAAGCAAGGAGATGTGGTTATGGAACCACTGGAATAGTAATTCAACCCTCTCTACGAGAATTAGATTGAAGCACATAATGGCCATGCCTTTGTTTAAATCCAAGTTATTCTGTGTTTTTCAAAACTATTTTAATATTACATGTCAATTCCATAAGATATATACTAATAAATTTCAATACTATTTTCATAAAAAATAACATGATAAATTCTATTTCAAAATTTTGGAAATTTTATATTTTTAAATCTATAATTACAAAGCAACCTCTCCATTTTGTATTATCTTGCTGAACAATACAATTATAACATGTTTTAATACAAAAATATTTGTTTGTTATAATAATGATAATTAATACTGTCCCAAAATTGGGTGCCCCCTTCCCCAAGCCATGGAAGTCTACCTAACCCAAAAATACAACATTGATCCAATGGTGTGGATTATCTCCATAGTGAGAGGCAAATTTATGGTCATTTGATCAAACCTTGTCACTAATTCATCATCAGAGAGGAAGCTACTTGGATTTGAGAGATATATTTCTTGTCACTAATTCATCATCAGAGAGGAAGTTACTTGGATTTGAGAGATATATTTCTTGATTTTGATGGTGGAAATCAAAGGGTACTAAGATTTTTTATTATATTAATACTTGAAATTTAGGTATTTATAAAAGTAGTTGAGATTTCATAAAAATCATATATATAAATATAATTTTCATTTACAATTTCAAAAAAAATTAACGAAATAAAGAAAACAAATACGAAAGAATCTAAAGTCATATGAATATATGGAAGGTATTGTTGTGCATAGTGATTATGTCTACTATATCTCTGACTAAATGGTGGTTATTATTCTCAGAATGATACTTTATTTTTCTTTTTATGTATGGGAGATATTGTTATTTCAGCTTTGTAGTTTTGTTGCTGGTAACTTGTGCAAGTTTTGGATTTGATGTATATAGAGAGTATATTTTGATGGAAGTGGATTTCTCTGAAGTTGTATATTTTTTTTACAGTAAATGTCATTGTTTTTTTACCAGCTTAAAGATGTACTTTTTTATTCATAATGAATAACAAAATTATTATTTTTTCTGTTTGAAAAAATTTCCACTTACAATTTAAAAAAATATATATAAAGGAAAAAAAAATCTTAAATCATAATTATGATGAATAACATGTTCCTTACAAATTTTAATTCCCCGTATGTAAAGAAATAAAAATAAAAAAATATATATATATATAAAAAAAAAAGGCAGTTTAGTTGTGAAAACCAGTTCGCTGGCACAATATAAACTGGTATTTTCTGTGGAAAACCAGGCTTGCCTGGCCATTGAAAATTCNTAGAATGTTTTACATACACCCACATTAAAGAATAGTTTAAAAAATTTACAATAATACTAATCTTCCTAATCTTTTAACTCATTGAACCTATAATAATTTAAAAATACTTTTCTTAAAAAAATTTGACTAGAAAAATACAATTTTAAAGAAAAACAAATAATTTGTTATTCTTTTACGATCATTAAAAAAAAGAGTGAACATAAAAATAGAAATATTAGTCAATTTTACATAATAAGAATAAAAATTCTACTATGATAACGCATAACAATTTATAATTTTAACTTAAATTGAAGTCTAACAATCTAAATGATGAGATAATAAAATCTCATGTTCTAAAAGAATTTATTGTAAAATGCCATTGAAGAAATTATATTTCTAATAATAATGATGTTGTTTTCCATATTCATAATATGGGTATCTTTTGAATTTTCCACACCAACTTCATTGACCACATAAAATATTGAAGTCTCCACACCAACTTCATTTATAGTCTCACAAACATCAACATTGCAACAATAACAAACGCCAACTTCATTTATAGTCTCTTAAAAACCTAATGATTGAATTCAAAGGACATACACAAACATCACCATCACACCATTTCCTAATTATAAAAGGATGCCTCTTTATTTATATATTTAGCAAGTTCCTTGGGCCATGGAAAGGCCCATTTAACATTCATAGGGGAATAGAATATGAAATCAAAGCTTGTATAAATATTTTTTTTCATTACATTATAAAACTTTCAATTAAGTTAATTAATCAAAAATATTATTTTAATTTTTTTATAAATATTGTTTTCATTATATTATAAAACTTTGGATTAAGTTAATTCATACAAAATCTTAATTTATTTTTTTATAAGTTAGAAGAATAAAGATAACTAACATATTTTCTAACATCAACATTTATCATGTTAATTTTTACTAGCTCATTTGGTTAAGGTGTGGGTCTCGTCAGCAAGGCAACTTAGGTTCAATTCTCCTTAAGGGTGATTTAGTTGGTAGGGGACCCCAAAATCTAGCCAATTTGATGGTTGGTGTGGTCGAGACCAGTTGTGATCCCCGAGTGATTTTGATAGAATAGATGCCCTTGCGTCATGGTTTCTCATACAAAAGGCCATTGTCGCCAAGTGAGGGAGTTTCGAGCAAACAAAAAAAAACACCAGCATTTATTGTTATACAATTCTTTTCAATCAGTAAAGACAAGGTATTTGTCATTATTCTATAAAGGCAGTGTTGTTTGAGATGATTAGGTGACTTAGATTTAATACATCGATATGAATCCTTAGAATGTATTGGACTGGATTCTGTAAAAATTGTAAATGTGTGGTTATAATCAAAGGGGTTGTTCTATGCAAGCTTAAATAAATGATTCCATGTTGTAAATCTTATAAATATGCTAGTATGGATTCCTAGTGCAGAGCTCAAGGCCAATACTTGACTAGTGAAGAGTTATGCATGTAGATGGTGTAAATATACTTCTATGGACTGTAGTAATGTCAAGAACACAAGATTCGAAATGGATCAAACAAACTGAATGATTGTAAGACTCAGTACCTACAATGTAATTCGGCAATTAATGAAGGTCAAATAAGACATAAAAGACAATGCAATACATAGTTAAATAAGAGAAGGGAAAAGAAAATAACGAAATATATCAAATAGAAAAATAGAATAGGAGAGGAAAAGATAAGGAAGAATGGGAAATGAAAGGCGAGTCCCTTGGCCTTCCCATTACCCCCAACTCTACTACGGATCCTTGTAATGTGACTCTCAAAGGGTGTTTTGGTCAAAGAGGGAGGATGCCAAAGATCCATGAGTAGCATTGGAAATAGAGATTCTCGAAGTAGACTAAGCCACCATTCAAATGGTGGTTCTTTTGTTTGAGTTTCCAAGGTAAAGTCTCTGTGTCATTCTTTGTGTGAATATTTTTTGGTGTAGTTATGTATCTGAGATAAAATTGAAGCTATTGTGTATTTTAACAATTACCCAGTTAGTTTAATGGTATGAGAATTATTTCTATATGATAGCTCTCTGATTTACTTTATAGTTTTTTCCTCCTTAGAAAAATTGAAGAACCTCAACAGCTATGTTGTGTCTACCATTCAATTTGAAGGAGGTTCAAGATCTAAGGCTACCATCAATTTACTGTTGCACTATTGTTGAAGGTTGTTAATTCTAGTTTTCATACTTATTGATTGCTTATTAAGCCACGCACAGGGTTCGAAATCGTTTGAGAGGTTGTACACTCTGCTTATACCCCCATAACCAAAGAAATGGTGTACCTCTCAACATTTTGAAGTATCCACAATCTTTTAGTCATCAACAACTATTTTTCGAGTCAAAAATCCATTTAGTTTAATTGTTTCAACCTTCTACATGGAGGTAACATAAAATGAACTAGAATTTGTTGGTTGATTCATACTTAGAAAATTTCTAGAAACAGAGGGTTGTACACAACTCCATTAACATAAATTGTATAACGAAGTTGGCTATAGTTCATGGGTGGTCATGCTCAAGCCATACATTTCATATGAGATGTATCGCTCTCTCTCTCTCCAAATCCATGGGCTAAGTGGAAGTTGAGTCACTATTGTTCAATGATGAGGTTTGTTCCATGTTGGTACAATTCTTTTTATTTTTCATCAATTGGTCATTTTATAATCCAAATATTAAGTGGGCATGTATTGGATTATAGCCTATGGCAGGGTGTGGCTTGTTCTTCCTTATGGCCACCTTTTCATGAAACCATCTCTGGCATCGACTAACTAGATACCATCTTACATGTACTATTCAATTTCCATTTCATCTTCTTTGATAACTCCTAGCCTATACATATATATCCTCTGTTGAATTATACAATGCATAGTATTTGGTTGGTCATTGAATCTTGGTTGAGCATTGTCTCCAATTGTGTGCTAAGATGCATTCATGCCATCTATAGCTTGGCAAGAGTAATCTTAATTATTCAATTGTTCTCGGTGGTATAGCACTAATACAAAGTAATCTATCTTATTATATTTCCATATTTTTAACAAAGTGATATTTTAATTGATAGCAACCACCAATACAAAGTGATGTATCTTATTATCTTTCCATATTTTATGGTTAATTGATAGCCATTTTATAAGAATGAATTATTGCCATCACATGTATTATTTAGGAAATGGTGTTAAATGAAATGAATAAATGTCATCTCAGGGGCACTTTGTTGAGTTTTTAACAATATCATCTCATCACACTAGTGCTCACACTCAGTTGGTTATCCACTTAAGATGGGTGAAGGGTGTACCTTATTAAAAGTATTCAAGTTAGAGTGAATTTGAAAATAAGACCACATGGCATTATCATAGTAGGAATGATTTCAGTAGACACACTCAACTAAGTATTGCATTCATAAACCATTTGCAACTATTTCTTTGAATTTGCATTTGTTGGAAACATAGCATTATAAATTTTGTGTAGAGACAACTCCAAAGACCGTGTATTTAATAAACACAATTCCTAGGAGTCATATATTTGAAGATGGAGTATTTGACGAGTGTAGGTTTTTATTTTTCTATCTACTATTGCAATATTAATTGGTTGGTGTGTGCAATTTACACTGAATACTAGGGCCTAGGCCATACCTACAATGTTGAAGAGTGTTGCAAAGTAGTTACACCCAAGCATGCACTCAGGACTGCATCATAAATAGAGGTCGTGTAGCCATATTAATGATGGAATATATTTGTATAACATTGAGAATAGAGAACAAAAGATATTTATACATAGTATTCATGTTGGTCAGGCAAGCGGGCTATAGGTCCCTCGTTTGCAGATCAAACTGTGTAAATATTAATATCAAAATATACTATATAATGGTGATCTGGAAATGGGCATGATCAAAACTATATCGATTTCTCTCCATCTCATATAGTTTATATATTTCTCAAATTTCCATCATTAACATGAAAAAATTGGCAACATGATTCAACATTTTAAAAACTGGTCAAATTAAAACAACCAAGTACATAACACGATATGAAAACCGAATTGATAATGGAGTTTGCCAAATTTTGGCTACGTCTCTGGGATTCTCCTTTTAAAAAGGGATGAAACATTCTCCCAATAAGGGTTTGGTTCTCTCCTTTACAAAGGCAACAACATCTCACTATAAGTGGTGCATTCTCCCAATAAGGGGCTCATTCTCCCAATATGAGACTAACAACTCAAAAGCAAGTCTTACATGCTTATTCTCCTCCAAAGAGATTACAAATCCTCTCTTCTTTTTAAATACCAAAATGGTATTTTTATAGTTGTACATTGTTGAGAACTACCTCAACATTCCAAGGAGAAAATAACTCCTGAGATCCACTAAATTAGAATCTGGGCAAAATTCAAGGGATAGGTTGAGAGAATATCTCAACTATGCCCATGGAGATCTCAACATTCCCCATATATTAGGAAAGTAGAATACTGCGAATCTCTTCTATTGGTTTCCTATTAAATTTGAGAGGAAAAATACAAAAGCATGTAGCTCAAATATGTATTAACCATTTTATTTTATTTTATTTTATTTTTTTTGTCTGAAACGTCAACAAACCATATATTTTGCATATGATGTCCATTCAACCCTATTCAAGTTGCATCGGAAAGATTCTTGTGAGCTCTTTGTTGTATGGACAGTTTCGGCAACAATGGATACCTTTTGAAAATGTCAAGTGTGGAGATCCTCCAAGATCATACCTCCCCACAAAAGGAAACTTTTGGTCCACCAAAGGTCTAGATCCATGATCATAGTGGGTAACTTTATCTTCTCTTCTTGGAGGCCAATTTCTATATTCTCCTTGTTTCTCAACATTCTCAACAAAGGATGAAAACTATCTTGCATATCAAGTGATGTTATAACAGGTCATCTCTTGTACAATTTTCCCTTCTTGGGGTCATATTGCAGCATACATCCATAAAAAAGCATTGTTATTATCGAGTTCTACTCACCATGAAAGCACTTCTCAAGTTGGTCTCACTTTGTCTTCCTCTTGGAAGAAAACCTTGGCTCATGTGCATGCTAATGATGTCCATTAACATGTCTACTTTTGTTGTCATATTCCAAACACTAATTTGGAGAAGTTTCTGAATGGAGTACCTATTTACCCATCTTGCCAAATGCTACAAGAAGGGGTAAGAAAAACATGCTAACATGATTGTTGACATAAACATGTTGCAAAGTATTTGGCTGCTCATGATGCTGCAAGGGGATGCTCATGATGTGCTTCTCATCTTTAGATGTTTGCTCCATATTTCACTCTCAATAAGATAGTGATCTACCTCCACATTTTATCATACAAATTAAGTTAGCTTCCTTCGTGTTTTCAACAATCGAAAGTGATTTGGAGGTGATACATAAGCATGTTAAATAAACTTATCTATGAAAATATGGTATCCATTTCTTACTGAACCATTCTAATGGATGCTCCTCTGTAGGTCGTTCCCTCTTCTTATTATGATCATTCTGTTGCACTACAACCGTCAAAGGTGTCGTTACCTACACCGATGCCAGACTATAACATTGTAAATTGGGGAATTAAATATGTTCAAATGCAATTGCAAACCTGGGTAAGGTCAGCTACTTGATCTGTAGAGTGGAGTCAATCTTATTCCTACCCAAAAGTTCCCAATGGCTAAAAGGATTTTGTAAATATTTTCATGCATGCATCATCCATTAATAACAATAATAACAAGATCCAAGAGGTGGCAATGTCCCGCTATTTTTTTGCAATTGGCATGAAAGGTTTGAACAAATAGCACTATCGGAACAAATATCAATAATGATTCT
>NWUY0300008203.1:17730-28035 GCA_004151065.3 Larix sibirica
CTACAGAGGTATCCCATGAGCCCCATATTAGCACTAGTATGGGATGAAACCTCTTTTTCAACATGCATGAGGCAAGTGAACTCCTAATGTTGTGTTTGGGAAAATAAGGAAAGAATCCATATAGTTAACCAAGTGGATTGGAANTTTCACCAAGGAAAACCTCATGGTGATACCCAAAGGATGCTGCCCCAAATTTATGGATAGTATCCCTCGTAAATCCATTAACAAACTAGTGCAACTAACCCAAGGGGATCCGAACTAGGAATCCACTAGAACAAAACTAACAACCAGTTGAGCTAATCCCTTGGGCTAGTGTACCAATATTTTCCCACAAAATCCATGTTACAAATGATAAGTTATGATCTGAAACAGATCTCAGAATACATGCAAGAGAACATATTTGAAACTCAAGGAAGAAAGCATGTTTATTATGAAGGCCTAAGGGCCTTTATATAAGAAATACATAAGGTCCACAATAGACAAAGTCAATATAAATCTAGCTAACTAAGCATGGAGACTCTCACATGCATTTATTTAGTACAAATAACTAGCTAACTAACTAGTGGGCTAGTACCCATTACAATAATGGAGAGGTGGGCCTCTCCTTGACCCACATGGGCTACCCATTAGAAAAATGGATATTGTCGTGCCAGTGGGATTATGTTGAGCATGCATGAGACTTGGATCTTTGATTAGTATAAACCAATAACTATGAAGGGTCAGTTCCTACCTGCAATCGAAAAATGGTTCTAGTGTTATCAACTTCGAAAATAGTTATTAGAAATGACTATGAATGCAGGTTGTTTGGTTCCTACTTGGAATCAAAAAAATGTATATGTCTTGGAACTTTAAAAATAGTTATTATAAATAGCTATTATAGCAATTTCTAAACTACATAATGTAGTGATATTCCTAAGCAAGGATAAATATGTCCTCATTTTCATGAATAAAAGTGAGGTGCTCATTTTCATGAAAACGAGCACCTATTCATACCAGGAAAGCAGGTAGCTTTTGGCACCAACAATAAGCATATGATAGCCTAGTTATTAGTTAAATGTATCACACAATATGATAGCTAGATGTGATGCTATTAATGATGCTTCTATTAAAATACCTCAAAATTTATTAGTAATTTAGAGTGGTAGGGTTGTACAGAAAAGATAAGTTTGATTTTCTTTTAACATATGCACACACCCACACACGTGAAATATCATGCATTCTTTATATGTACAAATATGAAGAAAGATGCTTTAAATGCACTAGCTAAATAGGTAAAGTATAGTATAAAATTGACAAGTGTCTCTCATTATTGAGATCCATGAAAAATTCTAATGGGGGGGCCTTTTTGGTGGTACTAACTTCTATTAAGAGTGAGGATTTAGAAATGCATTTTACTAAAATTCCCCTCAATAAAACACAAATCTCATAAGATGGTAGAAACAAACACCCACAACAATCGACAATGTAACTTCAGCTGCTACTAATTTGGTGGCACCTCCAATCATAGTGGAGGTGTACCCAAATCATTCAATCCCAACTAATTGCACAATATCACAGTGCAATCCTAAACTAAAAACTAAAGTACCTCCTATATTTTTTGGAAGAATCCCATGCCCATGTTGCATTACTTCCCAGTTATCAACTGATTACCATAATTTAGAGAGAAAACCCAAACCCACCAACCATAGATCACCATTACCGAAAACCCCAATTTCCATCAATACTCCAGGTGGGTCAGAATTCATTGGGAAACCCAAATACCTAGTTCCTATAATGGCCATACTAAAATACCATGAGCTAGGTAACAGATTGCATATAAGATTCATGTGTTTTCCTTTGAAAGTATTGTATGGCTTTTTTCGGTGGTACTAACTTCTATTGAGAGTGAGAAGAGGATGTGTATTTCATGCCAAAAACACATGTAATTATTTTCCAATCATAATACAGATATTACTTCTACTAAATAGAACGTGAGGGATTTTTCCCGAAAGACTAGTATTATGTCTTGTTGTTGAGAGCCTACTCTATTTACACATATTTAGTATTACTAATATTTCACCAAACCACTAATTAAACCATTCTCCCCCCTACTTTACTAGCACCGTACATATCCTATGAAACTTCCCAACCAGAGAGATAATGCCCAAAACCATAAATACAACTAGAAAAAATCAATACACAGCTTATGCATTATAAATATATAGAGTATTATGCAGAACCAGGTTAGGTTATTATGCATAACCAATTTTCTTACTTGGAATAGGCCACATGATTCTAGATGTAGGGGGTTTCTATTATCCTAGCTTACTCTTCCAATGTCGATTTCCTTAGCATATTTGAGACCAAGTAGGATAGTGAAATTATAAAATATCATAGGGCTCGTGGACACAGTTGCAGGATTGTTGTGGTTTCTTTGAAACAAGTTGATTGTTGTGGGTTTGATGCAGTGAAAAAAGTGAATGTGAAAATGTGCAAATAATCATATATTGTTACACATGTGGAGATGAAGGACACACATCCCCTGAATTTCGACAAGGGAATGGTGTGAGGAAATTTAAAGTAGAAGCTTAGTTAGTGAAGGTAGAGTAGTTTGAGGAGATAAACATTCACAACAATAAGACCCAAAAGAGGAAAGAACCTAATAGTTTACAAAGGCATGATTCCTCAATAAATATAGATATTAAAAGAAGAAAGATGTCCTAGCAAAAACATCTTCAGAATGAAATGTATATCTTCTGGTAATTGTTGTGATATTGTAATTATTTCAAATAGTTCAAAGAATATGGTCATTAGAGAGATAGTAGAGAATTTAGGATTAATGTGACAAAACAATACAACATTTTGGGTGATTTAATCACCCAAAAACAATTCCTATGGATTTCTTTCCCAACACCCCATTGAAATGGTTGACTCTGCAACCAATGATCTACAGGTAGGATGTTATAGATTCCATAACAAATGTGTTACCAAATGACTATCGCAATGTCCCTTCTAATGTTTAGCATAATTTCTAACATGACATCTAAAAATATGGATTTATGGGCCAATAAAAAAATGTTATGTGGAAGACATTATTAATTCTTAGATTGACATTAAATAAACATGCAAACTAATAATATGAACAAAAATAAATTAAATAATAAAAAATAAATAAAAAATAATAATAATAAAAAATAAAAAAATAAAAAATATTACATCTCTATTATTTACCTTTTTTTTCAATAGAAAAAACTCATACTCTTCTCATTTATATAGCGAAATTTGGAGAATACATTCTGCAAGTGCTGCCACACCGTTTTAACTTTTCTAGATAAGTTCAGAATTTATACATTGTCCACAGTTTTACCGAAAAAAAAACGATACATTCTCACAAAAGACATGTAATTAGCCTGTCCAAAAATCTAGTGTACTCTAGGTTGACTCCTGTGAACCATTTCTGTGAGTAGTAATCATTCACTTTCCAGTTTACATTTTTAGACCTTATTTTGATAATTCGTCTGCTTTCTTATTTTGTTCCCGGTAGACATGGGTGAAAATTACTTAACTGAAATTTGTAGCTAGAGATTCCAGCTTGCTCCCAATGTTTCGTAACGAAATGTTTTTGATATTGTTTTCCTTTCTCATATAATTTATCCAAAGCTCTGAGTCCCCAAAGATATTTAAAGTTTCCACTTTTTCCTTGATTGCAATCATCATTTTCTTTCTCAGGGCTAATCCTTATGCTCGGTTGTTGGTACCTGTACCTCCATTTGCTTGAAAATATATAGTTTCATTCTTGGAGAGAATCAGGATGCCTCCCATCCCGCAAGTTTTGTTCTCATTCTCGCATGCTCCATAAAAAAATCCCACTATCTCGTCCTCTCCAAAAATGATCTCTTTCTTATTTCTGACCTTGAACTTGCTTTCCTCTTCCACAAAATACTTGTAAGTTGATAGGACCTGTGACGTAATGTAAAGAAAACTGGATGATGAGTATCCTAAAAAATTTAAGTGTTTCTAGTTATCCATACATACCACACTACCAGAAACGGTAAACATATCAAAGATTTTAGGTCAGGCTCTTCATACCACTGTTTAAGGTAGCATTCCATAGTGTCAACTTCCCACTAAAAATTCAGATTTAAATCTAAACCCAAACTCTTTCAAATTTGTTGTATAAAGGGACAAAGAAGAAACAGGTGTTATGCGTACTCCTCTTCATTCTTGCACAGACTGCACCTACCTAGCCCTTGAATCTTTCTTCTTCTTAGCTTATCCCAGGTTAAAACGTTACCATTCAATATTAACCACATTAAAATATTTCCTTTGTGTGGATATTTGGTCTTCCACAATGATTTCCACCACCAGCTTTTGGCTGGAATACGACTCTTCCATATCAATGTGTATGCCTCTTTAACCGTGAATAGTCCCCCATCTTCATTGCCTTCCCACTTCAGTTTATGTGGATTATTAGTCAGACTTATAAAGCCTTTACAGAGTTCGATTGTTCATCTCTTCCATATCTCAGTCCACATTACAGGTAAACCCAACTCTGTCACCGTGCTCCAATGCTGAGCTGAACTACTCCCTTTTCCTCTATCCGCGACCTCAACTAAACGTGTTATTCCCCATTCAGCAAGCTCATTTTTTAGCACCAAAGGAAGCTCAGTCAGTCCTTCAACTCCCACTAAACTGTCCTTCCCAATGATGACTTTCCTTCCATCTCCCACTTCCAAAGCCAAGTGATCGCCAATAACAGGGAACGTGGCCACTGTGGCCTTCCAGAATAATGAACCCCCCCTGTTCGTCTTCCAAGGATCCTTGATCAATTCTAAAATTGACGTGGTGCCAATGAATATAATTCCTTGATGAATTCCTTTTACATAATTTCCTTTCCATAGGAAGCTAAGGAAATTAATACGCCTTTCTACTTTCGCTAGCAGCCAATTCCAATCTCCTTTACAATAGTTATTGGGTTTCAAATGGAAGCCTAGATGTTTGAATCCCTCACTCGAGGGAATTTGATCCATAGGAATTATATCATGGAAGATTAGCATTTGATTATAATTTAATTCATTGAAATAACATGTTGATTTCCCTAGGTTTAAGAGCATCCCTATAGCTGAACTAAACAGCCAAAACAAATATTTAACTGCTCTTGTCTCTGCTTCAGTATTCCCTAGGAAAAAAAGTGCATCATCCACAAAAAAATTATGCATTACCTTGAATTCTTCAAAGATTCCTTGGATCTTGTTGCATGCGAGAGCCTCATTCATCAATCTGCTCAACTAATCCATTACTAGCAGAAATAGGTAGGGTGAGAGGGGACACCTCTGGCGCAAACCTCTTGAAGGAGAGAAAAAAATGGAAGCTTCCATGTTAATCATAAGTGCATAATTGACTGTCAATATGAATGACCATATCCAGTTAACAAAAGGGAGAGGAAATCCAATTTGTATCAAAACCAGTCGGATGTACATCCGACAAGTTCTATCATACACCTTAGATAGGTCAGTTTTCAGTACCTTAGCAGATCTTTTCCTGTTCTTTAACGAGTGTATACTCTCCTGAGCACATCCGATTGCTTCATGAATGCTTCTTTCTGGTAAGAACCCAAACTATTTTGGTGTTATATTAGTTTCCAATATAGGTTTGATTCTTTCAGCTATAATCTTAGAGATTATCTTGTAAAGGGCATTACACAGGGAAATTGGGCGAAAGTCCCAAATGAATCCGGAGAATCCTTCTTCAGAATTAGAACTAAGAAAGTAGAATTGATACTAGATAGCATCTTACTAGAGATCCGGTTGTGTTCAATAACCCTCAGAAGGTCCTCGCTTATAATATCAAATAAATCTTTGTAGAATTCCAAGGTCCAGCCGTCCGACCCTGGACTCCTTTCATTCGTTGACTTCTTTAAAGCACTTTGCAACTCCTCCCTAGGGACTGGAGCAGTGAGATTTTGAATGTCTTCCTCCTTAATCCAATGAGAAAACTTGGATGTTGTATGGACAATATCCGACAAATTATTCAACTTCGGTTTTGTGTAGATCTCGATTAAAAAATTACTCCTTCATTAGCCAAATTGTTGAAGACTCTAACCTTCTACCCTAAACCTTTCGACAACTCTCAAATGGTGTTAACCCTTTTCCTATGGCTACCATTTTGTGAAAAAAAACATTATTTTAGTCACCTAGGGTTAGCCAAACTGCTCTACTCTTTATCCTTATCTTAGCCTCTCTTTCCTTTTGTATAGAATTCCTTCTTTCCTTCAATAGAGCCAGTTCCAGGAGTGACTCTCTGCTCAGAGGCCCCAACGAATCATCGTAGATAGTAGATAATTTATATTTCATCTACTTAAGTCTTGAATCCATGCTATTTATTTTTTTGCTCGACCATTCCATAGTGATTTCCTTCACAACCTTCAAAGAGTTTACGAACTATGCATCACAAGAAATATTTTGACTTGCATCGAACGAATTCGAATTGGTCCTTATCAAAAGTGAATAGTCTTCGCAGGTGAGCTAGTGAGGATTGAATTTGAACGGATTCCCTGGCTTGGGCTCTCCTTTTTCAATACAACACATAACCAAAAAATGATCCCATCCACCACCAGTTATTCTCCACATTTTGGCCCTTTCCATTTTTCGCAAGAGATCTCCTACAAAAAGGAATCAATCCAACCTTTTAGTAATAGCAGTAGTTCTAGACCTTTTATTGAACCAGGTAGGTTTTCTCTCAAGAGGTTATAAATCCACAAAATCTCGATCCTCAAGGTGATGCAGAAATAAGTTTTGAAGGGGATCCATATGCACCTCACTTCCCCAGATCTCACCCCTATTAAGGGTGAGATTCAAATCCCCATCTATAATAAAGGGTAACTCCTGTAATAGAGATTTCCCAAAAGAATTATTCCAGAGCGTTACTTTCCTATTATACAGTCCATACACATTAAGGACATTAAAAGCCAAATCTAAATCCTTACTGGAGAAAGTTGTTCTGAGCCCTGAGATAAAAGGAAAACAGTTTAAAAGACTCACAGACTCCTTCCAGCCTGTGAGCAAACCCCCTGACAGACCATGTCCGTCCACCCAAGCAAATTTCCAACACTTCATCAAAATTTTCAAACGAGCTACCAACCCTAGACCTCCACACATCGTTTCCTAAATTACAAAGATGTTAGGGAAATTTAATTCTACCACCCTCACTAAAGCCAGTTGTTTAGGGTTGTTGGCTAACCCTCGACAGTTTAAGGATAGAAGCTTCATGGAAACACCTTCATAATGGGCTTAGATCTAAGTGCCATTGGAGAGGAGAAATCAGAGAACCTCAAACTTAGGTCCTCCCTAAGAATATTTCTATTTTCCGAGAAATTGTGCGCCGGCGGGGAGAACCCTAACCCTACCAAGTTCCTAGGGTTTCCAGGTCCAATCGCTCCCTTTGATCTCAAAGCATAAGGATTGGAGTAATCCCAAAACAGCCTAGGAATACCAGCATTGCTTTAAATGAAGAAATCATAGTAGTAGATCTATTCCTGATAAAGTATTTATGCTTCCGAAGGGAATTGTTGGACCCGGGACTAGTCAAACCACAACTTGATATCCATTAGCAAATTCAGTGGTTTAAGAAGGTCCAACTTACCTTGCATGTGATGAGTTTCTTCTATGGCTTCCTCCTCAATCATGCCCTCCTTAGCCCTTTCCAGAACATCTACACCAGGGTTAGAAAGGGTAATGTTATCCTCGAGGAGGTTCGCTTCTTCCGCTACAGGCTCTTCCTTACCAATGTCAGTTTGTACAACATTCAGCCCTCCATTTCTGAAAGGGTCCATTTCTAACAAGCCCTTTTCCATTTCTTTTCTTTCATCCTCCTTTAACTCCACGTGACCTTCCCATCTCCTACCCGAAGAGTCATCCCACTAGTCCCCCGGTACCCAGTCTTCCTCACTATCCATATTTTGAGCGGAATGAGTATTTTGCATCCCCCCTGTAGGCATCAAAGCCTCTGAATCCTATTTTGCACATGCCTTTAGACCCTTATCCACTGCCTCCTTATATTTAACACCAATATCCAAAGCGTCCTTCTAGACCCAGACCTTTTTAAAGAAAGGGAGGGAGCATTCCATTATGGAATGGCCATAGACACGACATCTACCGCATCAAAAGGGAAGATTCACATAGTCTAGCACCTGCATTAGCTTTAACCCTCCCACTTCAATTTCAATAACCTCTGGAATCCCTAAGGCCAGGTCCACTTAGACTAACACCTTAGCCATAGTTCTCCGAACTTGGAATTTGTAAGACTGATCAACCAACACCGTTCTTCCTATCTGATTTCCCACTACCGTTAGGAAAATGTCATCCCAAAATTCTAATGGGATACCATGAATTTTAACCCACAGCAGGGCTTTACTATTGACTTCCCTTCTAGGGTCGAAACATGGATTCCAATACTTTAAATTAAGCAGAGTCTTTCCCCACAACCATAAATTCTTCATAATCGTCACAACATCAAATTCGCATTTCAATTTAAACCCCAACAACCCCTAGTCATGATGAAAAAATCAGGAGAATAATTGAGCATCGGTAACCAATTCGCCTGTAGCCAGTCCCTCAGGAATCTCTCCTGAATTCGAACCTCGTAGAATCTTCCAATTAGGGTTTTCCAGCAAAATCCATGATTGAGTCCACCCTGATATCCTCTCCGACTATTATTTAACCCCATGTCTCCTTTTGATAACTTTCTTTATCTTCTTCACCCCAATTGCAATCTGCTTAGGATCCAGTTCCCTTTCTTTCACTGGAGAGGTCCCAAGAACCAAATTCTTTCCCTCGGACATTTTCCTGTCATAAGTAAAACTGGATTCCTAAATAAACCCTACTTCACCCCTCTCCAAGCTCTCAGAAAGTTTTAATGAAGACTAGCTAACTTCTTTAAGAGCCATATGCTTCTAATTTCTTTAAGAGCAATATGATTCTCTAAATTATGAGTCCGCATATAGAAAGATACTCTTGTTTCCATTTTTTTAATTAATTCCTGTCCGTACCAAAAATCAAAGAGAGGGGAGCCAACTCTTCCATGGGGGAAGGTATGTTATAAGGGTTTTATGATTGGGATGTCCTTTATGAGTGGTGTTCCTTTCTCTACTTTCTGCAAGTTTGATCTCGAGATGAAATGTTTATCAGATCTTTTAAATCAGCGATCTGGGTATATAGAAATACTTAATAGAGCTTCCTATGTGAACGATCTCTTTATGCTTGATAGAGTTCATATATTATTATAGTAGAGACCTATATATATAACTATTGTATGTTGGGCGGTTACTTGAAAGAGTTCATGTATTATTATAGTAATGACATATATATATATATATATATTGTTTGGTAGGTTGTCTTTTATGATAAGCAATCTCTACTTGAAGGTAAAGGTTGATCTCTACATATAGGTATGACCTGACAAACAAGGGTGTCTTTCCTTATTTAAATGCTACATTATAGTTTATTTCATGTATTGTTGATTGTGTGATATGGCATTATTTCTATTGGTTGCATGTATGTTTGGGAAGGGACGACTCAAAGCCTAATACCATAGTTAAAGTTGTGTGGTATCTATTTATTTCGATCTAGTCGATCCCGCTTTCAAATTATAATAGATGATTATTGTTTGCATCAATGTAATGAAAGGTGGACGGGACGACTCTTACGAGCTTGATCCCCTTATTCTTTGTTATTGAAAATGTAACTATGCACTGTTTTCTGGTGAGGAGCTCAAGGCCAAGGCCCCACTAGTAAACCTCCTAAGTTTTGTTATTATATTCCTAAGTTGTAATGGTTGATTATAGACTTAGGAAACTGAACGTTATGACCCAACTAAAATGATGGGGCAACATAATCCATTAGGGGGGGAGAGGTGAATGGCAAGGTAGCCATGAGAATTTAACTTTAGGGAACATGTATTATCTCAAATGCCACCAGAACTTGAGGAAAGTTAAGTAATTTACTGATTGACCTTAAAACACTTATAAGTATCATCATTGTAAGTTGAGGAGAATGGTTGGTCACTGCAATATTCTAGTAAGTTATAGGACTTATCTTTTAGTATGAAGATAGTTTTTCTTAAATGATCCTATGTAAGATAAAGATCTCTCTCTCTGTATATATATATATATATATACTTAGTTACTTACTTACTTATTGTTACATCCAAGGATATAATTAACATAAAGAAGCTAAATGTTTTCCTTCTACCTTTAGAGAAGGAATAAATACTCCTTGAAGAATAAATGTGTAATTTGTATATTATATATATATGTGTGTGTGTGTGTGT